>JASDQU010304434.1:0-13709 GCA_032191745.1 Picea mariana
TGATCCTTGCATGTGTTCCTTGGTGGTTGGTATAAGTCCCTAGATGTGCCTAGGGCCCCTAAATGTGTTCCAGGGAACCCTTGCTTAATGCATGGGTTGATCCTTAGTCTTGTACCTTGGTGGATAAGATCCTAGATGTGTGTTCTAGGGCCCTAGATGTGTTCTGGGGCAACCTGGTCTCTGATCAGGTAGATCTTGGTGTAATACCAAGATGTGTTGATGTGTGATCATCTTCCTCTCTCTCGGGATGGTCCATGAGACCTAGGAGTGCTTATGAAGATGAACATTACCACATCGTTGACGTATCCTCTTATGCAATGATGATATAGTTTATAGGTCACTATGAGACTCATGTGGACATGTTTTGCCATTATGGAACCCCCCTTGACTTTGTCCTAACAGATACCCCTTTGTTGTTTTGCTTTCCCTCTTGGTTTATGTGATCGGGTTTTATTTTATGTGATTGGGTTTTATTTTATGTGATTGGGGTTTTTATGTAATTAGGGTTTTAATTAATTATTAATTGACATATTAATTAATATTTATATTAACTAAATATCAATAATTAATTATAATCCTAATTACCCTAACTCCTCTCCCTAACTATAAATTAGACCCTACCCTATTGCATTTTGCACTCATTCACTCTCTCCTCTCCCTACTTGTTGTTGCTACCTCAGTGACACTTCTCCCTCTTTTGGTGCGGCCTCCTTTAGTTTATCAGTTTCATTTTTGAGTATTCTGTGTTGGTTGGAAGTTCCCCTTTAGGGGTCTGTTGATGATTGATGGTTGGGTTTGCCTCTTTTGAACTGTGAGGTTCCTTCTAAGCTGTCGGACTTGCCTTTTAGAGCTTCCGGACCTGTTTCTTGCTATCGAACCTGTGTCATTAGCATCTAGACTTGTTCTGTAGGGTGTCAGATATCTCCTTAGGGCCACAGACCTATGTGGAGGTGTTGCGGCCTCTATCTAGGCCCTCTCCTTTGCTGTATAAGCTGCCCTCTTGCTTTCGCGTGGAGTGTTGAGTTCCCTGTGGGGGTTTTCAGCTTGTTGTCTAGTTTTCAGAGTGAGGGGTTTTGTTGTTTGTTAAGTGAAGGGTTTGCCTACCTATTCAGTTCTCTTTACTGTGTTATATCACTGTTTATTAGAGGGTTTTTTGCTGGGGTTATTTGTTGTTAAGACTGTGGTTTTATTGTTGTTTTCTTTGGGGGTTCCTATCTATGGAAAAACTATCCCACAATCCTCCTTGACAAAGATCAAACCCTAGAGGTTTGATCCATGAACCTAAACTAAGTCTGAGCATATTTACAGAGGCATACATCCACACATGTGACAGGTACATCTCTCTTTGAATCAGGAGGTAAGATAAAAGTTTAATTTCATACTCAGAAATATTGTTTGTTTCCAAATATGTTTATATGTTTTCTTCTTTATGTTGATCTAGTGAACAAAAACTTTTTAAAGCTTTTTGTTTTTCAATTTTCCCTAATTCTAACAATCTTGTCTCAAGAAGGCATTGGGAGTCTGGGACAACAAGTCACCACCTCAATAGACCTTCCTCCACTGGATGAGGAAGAACAATTGGTTTTGACTCCGAAGAAGATTATTGATGGCAGGGAGAGGAGGTTGAGGAGCGGAGTGATTCATGAGTACCTGGTCAGATGGAGAGATTTTCCCGCAAAGGATGCCACTTGTGAGGGAGAGCAGATCTTACAACATCATGGCTTGGAGTTGCTTGAGGACAAGCAATCTCGGGAAGGGAGGACTGTAATGTCCCCTTCCATTTGATCATGATGGGAGGATGACTTAGTAGCCTATATGACTCCCGTAGGCTATAGTCAATAAAGAAAAGGGAGTCAGGGGTTTATTTGATGTCACTTAGCTAGGTGGTGTTATATTTTTAAAGTGACATTTAAGTGAAAAAACAATAAAGTAACTTTTAGATTAATAGTCACTTAAACATTAGTAAAAAGTGACTTTAATCTTTAAGTGAAAATTAAAAGGAAAATAAGGGTCATGTGGATTAAGCCAAAGGGGAAAGTTCTAGAAGGGCATCAGAGAAGAATAAAATGAGGGTAGCGCTTCACTTTCTCATTATGATTTGATTTGATCTTTTGTTTGGAGTGCTCTTGTGAGCCAAGGTTTTCGTTGGGGTTTTGGCAAAACCCTTCCATTTTGGTTTGGTTTCAGTGGTGCAATATCCACCCTAGCTAGACAAAGAGGAGGATCCATCCAGGATCTACATTGGAGCTTCATCTTGTGGTTTGACTGATCCATCCAGGATCTACATTGGAGCTTCATCTTGTGGTTTGACTTTGATTTGGAGGTGCAACAATTTGTCCAAGAGGATTGTGGGGCTTTTTTGAGGGTCGATTCTTCTCTTTTTGTAGGGTCGTGGTGATTTAGAGGAGCCGTGAGGGTTTGGGGGGCCACTGGGRGTTTATTAAAGGGCCTTATCCCTTTCTTGGCAAGGTCATGAGGCTAGAGGAAGCTATGGAGGGTTCCTTGAGGGGGGTCRATCCACCGTTTTGTTGAGTCATGAGGATTGGAGGGAGCCGTGAGCATWTTCTGTAGGCCAAGAGGGTTTGGAGGAGGGTCGTGTTCCCTATTGGAGGCACGATTTTCCCARGAGGAGACTGTCTTGCTTGGAGAGGACAGCGTAAGGCTTGGAGAGCCTTTGGAGGAGGATGCATCACCTACTAGAGGAGGTCGTGGCATTATTCCAGGTTTTTGGTTTTGCATATTGTGTGTTTCATTGATGTATTGCAGCTGCCATAGCAGCCATTAGAGAGTTGTATTATTGTGATTGGGGTTTCATCCATAATAAAAATTCCCATGTTGTCTCTCCTATTTCATGTGTACATGGTTTACATACAATGTGTTTGACGGAAGTCTTTAATAGAATGTATGCAAACTGTTTGTTAAAAGTTGTCAACCAAGATTTTGGCATAAGAACATATGTAATGCAAACTGTTTGACAAAAGCACACAACTGGAAACTACACAATTACACAACATATCATAATATCCCAGCCCAGCTCACTTGGGGATATTGCATAATCCCTATTTCTGGTAACTTTGAGTCTTGAGACCATAAACTATAACTTTGTATCTGGACCAGGAATTTGGCATTAGTTTCTCATGGTCAATACATTTAACCTTGTCCACATACTAATTTAAATGCTACATGAATACTATTCAGACTCTCCAAATGGAAAGACAATCTAGTGGCATTCCTTTTGGTCATTGAGAAAAGTCTGAATCCTTTGAAGCAATTTTACAGCTCCTTAATAACAGGTAAACCATTACTGGTCGTCCCCTTTCTATGTTAATTAGCATACCAATCTCGTATACATAGTATACCATTTTAAAATTTCGCCAAATTGGCTTTGTTCAATTATTTTTACAGTGTTGTAACTTGGTTATACCTAGACCTCACTTGGAAAGGGGGTGTTGGAAAACTTCCATGTATTTTCCATGTATTTGGATCTTGAACCAGCAACTTCATTTTCAGGAACTGCAGCAGCAATCTCTTCAAGATCTTGGGCTGAAAGCTTCAAACTCAATGACCCGATGTTTTCATCTAGATTCTTGATTTTTGTTGTTCCTGCATGGTATTCATGCCAAATAAGTTTCAATGCTGTATTTATCTAATCACAATAACGTCTGTTGCACTTTAATTGCATGGTTGAGTTTCAGGTACCTGGAATTGGAACAACATCATAACCTTGACGAACAATCCATGCCAATGCAAGTTGCGCTGGGGTGCATTTATTCTTGTCCGCAAGATATGAAATACGGTCAAATAGAATTTTGTTTTTTGCCAGATTCTCCGGTTGAAACCTTGGATGATCACTCTACAAAAAACAGATAATTATATATAAATTGCAGTGGAATCATAAAAAAAATTGATAATCAGTTTCCAAACAAAAATATGGTATTGATGCTAATTATGTGTAAACTGGCATAGATCCATCTTAAGCCTGGATCTATTCAGCATGAGAGGGATAAAGAAAACTAGGCAGAAACCTCTCAATGCTTAAACAATCTGGGATTAAGATGGATCGATGCTAGTTTATTTATTTTTTAGGTTGGCTCTTTCAGCATTAGATGCCAGAAATCAAATATTTTTCATTTTATTTTATTAGTGTTACCCACGTTCATACGTACACAAAGATCTCTCCAACGAGGGTGAAAGAGCACCTCACTTCTCTTGGTGCAGTTATCAAGGAAAAAAATCCATGCAAAGTTCTTCAAACATGTATTGCATGCCATTCTTGAAATGAGAACTTGAAATTTAGTTACCATCAGTATGATGTAGTCCTAATCAGGCTTGCGTTTTCACAGCTATACCTGCTTTCTAGTCAAAACTGTTTAAATGGCTTTACGAGTATAGATTGATGGCCAAATCAACTTATGTATCCTAAGATTCCATAATCATCTGAATACATCCAACTTACACATTTTGAAAAATAAAAAAAGGTATTGTCAATGTGCTTCATAAACTTTATGTGCAAAACAATGGTTCTATTATTTCACATCAAAGAAACCTTTGATGGGCATTTCACCATCATAAAATAATCGAAATGGTTAAAATTAACCTCTTTCATCAAGAGCTGCTTAGGGATAAATACTTAAATAAGGGCATATCTAACCTATGGATCAGTAAAGTGATGATCTAAGCAAGAAAAAAGTAAGTTCCTATCATCAGATTTAAAGCTGAGATTCAAGCGCCATTAGACATTGACTGGAACTGAAAACAGGACAGGTCAGGGTCTGACATGAAGTTAGAACATGTCCCTGTCCAAAAACTCCAAATGGGTAAGGATACTGCCATCTCTGACTTCTAATTAGAAAAATAAGTCTTATATTCACAGAAATATATTTGCAAAGGTGAAAACAACAGTGAAAAGTGACTAGTTGGCCAGGGGCTACCAACCAACACTCAGTTGGCAAAAGTGCCATCTCTGACTTACTGACTCTTCTGAGAATTTCATTCCGAATGGCTTCTTATTAAGAAGTGCAGTGCAGTACACCAGCTTAGTAAAATTCCCTTGCTACTAACCAAATTGACATGCCTTAAAATAACAACACCGAAAATTACCTCTTCACAATGCAAGCCAAGAGCCTCTTGAGAAAGAATACAATGGCAACATAAAATATTTTACCACAGCAGTAGTCATACACGTCAGATTTGCCAATGACAGGAGAGGTATGACTTGGGTTGTTTGATACATGAGGTTGTTTGTTAATTTGTATTGAAATTTTGATACACAAGGTTGATTGTTCTGGATTTCCCCTTCTTGGCCCCGAAATAGCATTCATCCTCCTATACACAAGTCCCGCAATGGTTTAGATCCCATGAACTACAAGACTATCATGATCGGCGATACCTTCTCTAAACTTTATGCCTCAGCTCTTGATCTTTACATCTATGACTAGTTTGAAAGGTGTGGATGGAGAGGTAGGCGTCAAGCCGGCTTCAAGAGAGACTACCAAATGACGGATCACATATTCACTCTTTGAGCTATTACTGAGGAGGTTAAATAGAGATACTCAAAGGTCTACCACTGCTTTGTTGACTTTAAAAAGGCTTTTGCCACTGTACCCAAACATTTACTCATTGAGCAATATTGTGCCTTGGAGGTACCTAATCTTCTAGCGTTCGTTGTAGTGCAGCTTTATGAGGCAATGCTAGGCAGATTTAACACATATTGTGGGTTTCCCGAGAGTATTAGAGGTTCTATTGGTGTCATACAAGGAGCTCTCCCTGCCCCACTCTCTTTTGGGTCAACATTGATGAGCTAGAATGGTTCATTAAGGATACTACTTGGGCAAAGGATGGTTGTCTACTTGACCAGGTCCTTATCTCACTCCTATTTGGAAATGATGTGGTTTTGTTGGCCTCCACTCCAAAATGGTTGCAAAGGCAACTTTGATGCTTTGGGATATGTTATCGCACAAGTTGTAGGTTGGAAAAAGCCCAACCCAACCACCAAAATGGCGACAAATTTGAGAACACCTACCCACTGTCACCTTAGGCAGGTATTCCCGTCACTTTAGAGATGATAGAATCACCTCAAGGGGGGAATCCCGGTGACCCTAGGGGAAATCAGATGGAAAGTGAGATGTATGAATAGAATCCCCTATAGGTCAAGTCACTAGATGGAAGTGTTGATGTTTTGGTAGCTGCAGGAGGTATTAACCTCCATGGATAAACCTTTGACTAGAATAGAGTATTCTGAAAGCAAGAGAAAACCTAAACAAATGTGTGAAAACCTTGGAAGACAAGTTGGCTCAGCAGAATAAGTAATATTGAAGCATTACATGTAGAAAAGGACTGGACGACCCTGCTTGAAGAGACACCTGTTCACCTGGCCAGATTAGTACAAATAGAAGGCTCTTTAGCTCATTTGGAAAAAAAAACACTCACTCAATTGGTGCGCATATCTTAGAAGTGCAGTAGCAGCAGAAGTAGTGTGCAAGTTTGGAAGAGGAGCAACAACAGCTGTAGTGGTGCAACACACTCTTGTTCAGCCTTTTTGGTACTCTTACTTGTGCGCTACCTTGGAGAAGGTGCGCTCTTTTTGTTTATCTGTTGGTTCTAGTGTGGCTTCCTGGAATCATTCTCTCTAGCAAAGCTTAAGATGCTCAAGGGTGGCTTTGTGCCTATGGTTGGGTAATAATGTAACATTGTCTATGGTAAACGAGCACAATATTCTAACAGGTTATGGGCCCACACCACCTTCGGAATAGTCTAACCACTGGAAGGTAGATCCGTAGCTCTCTGTCAAGCTCGTTGTAACACAATTGCAGTTGCAGCTAAGGTTTCTAATCTTGCAGCAACAACAAACCCTAACTTGATTGTTTGGGCACTTTAAGTGAAGCATTTGGCATAATTCTTGGATATCCTAGGGCGCCCTAACCTAGAGCATCTACTGGTGCCCTCAACCATAAAAAACGACAAAGTTGAATTTTTGGGTCCAAGTCAAGGTTTGACTGGTCAAAGTCAAAGACAATGATGACTTTATCCATAAAATCAGAGTGGCGCAGCAGAAGCATGGTCTCTTGGTAGAGCATGGAAGACAAGGATTGACATCATCCTTGCAAAGAATAAAGGGAAAAATTATGGAACCACACACTGAAGAGCAGACATCAAAGTATGAAGAGTTTGATTTTTGGAGCTTCCAAGCACATGCACATGGAGTAGGAGAAACAATAAAAAGCAACTACTGCAAATCTAAATCTCTAGAAAGAGAAGGGATCTTTGTCCAAGAAGCAATCGTAGAGCCAGAAAGATCTCAGATCTAATACATTCAGAGGAACAACACACTCTCCAAGTTGGAAAGAATACTTTTCTCAGAAGAAAAACAACTCAAGCGGAACAATAGCCAGACTCCAAGTTTGCATATCAGATTTGATATTTTTATTGTTGCTTAAGTATTGCAATCCTTTAGATTTTATTAATGCTAGGAACAAATGAATACTTAGTAGTATGTACTATTAATATAAATGCTTATTGTGCTTAATTGTAATATGAACTAACATCTCCTCTAGGAGATATTTCTTGTTCTTGTTCTCAAGCAGGACACCTTGGTAATGCTATAATGAATTACCATGAAATTGATATGTTCTTATATAAAATGCTATTATATTGGAAATACTTTTTCTCTTGTTGTTCCTGTTTCGGGCAGGTTATTCTACGTATTCCAGGAAGGTTACCATAGAAAGAAAGACTTGAAAGGACTCAGAGGGAGTCAATGATCAGGAAGAAGCAAGGTTTTGTGACACTTTGCAGGATGCATAGTGGCATGCAACAAATGGAAGCGTGGTTCAAGGATTCTCTCAGTTAGAGGGACTTGATGGCAGAATTCGAAAAGAAGGATCTTGTAGGCCCTTGTGCCAAGTTGTAGGCTTCATGTCGAGTTGTAGGCTTCGTGCCGAGTTGTAGGCTTCATGCCGAGTTGTATGCCTTGTGTCGAGTTGTAGGTTTTATGTCGATGCTGTAGGCTACTCCAGTGAGATGGTCTGGTATGCCGAGTTGTTGCTACACCAGTGAGACAGTCTGGTACGCTAGTGGCATAGTTGAGAACCTGTATGGCTGTGATGGTGTTGCTCGTAATATGATCTGAGTAATCATGAGATAGCCTGTGTAGCTCTGGTGATGCAACTGGTCTACAAGACCATGTAGGTCTTTCACATGCCATGTGAGATGGATGGATAATGATGATAGTAATGATGATACTCATGACATGGGTGAGCACGTCATGTAGGTGTAACCCATGATGATGATGGTGACACACACTACGAGGTGTAGCTCTAGTGTTCTCTAGTAGGTTGTGGCCTCTAGACGAGATTGACAGGTCCACATGGGTGTAGCCATGTGTGACGTAATGACGCTACTAGTAGCATGGTCTGCATAACCATGATGAGAGGACCATGGCATAGCAAGCAAGGCCATGAAAGACCAGAAGGGAACATCATGGTTAAATACCTCCCTAGCTAAGAGGGAGTGTTGATGTTTTGGTAGATGCGGGAGGTATTAACCTCCATGGATAAACCTTTGACTAGAATAGAATATTCCAGAAGCAAGAGAAAACCTAAACAGATGTGTGAAAACCCTAGAAGACAAGTCGGCTCAGCAGAATAAGTAATATTGAAGTATTATATGCAAAAAAGGATAGGTCGGCCCTGCTTGAAGAGACACATGTTCACCTGGCCAGATTAGTATAAATAGAAGGCGCTTTAGCTCATTTGGAAAAACACACACTCACTCAGTTGGTGGGCATATCTTAGAAGTGTAGTAGAAGCAGAAGTAGTGTGCAAGTCTGGAAGAGGAGCAGCAGTAGCTGCAGTGGTGCAGCACACTCTTGTTCAGCCTTTTTGGTACTCTTACTTGTGCACTACCTTGGAGAAGGTGTGCTCTCTTGGTTTATTTGTTGGTTCTAGTGTGGCTTCCCAGAATCATTCTATCTAGCAAAGATTAAGGTGCTTGGGGGTGGCTTTGCGCCTATGGTTGGGTGACAATGGTAAACAAGCACAATATTATAATAGGAAGAAGGCTTGAGCATGATTCTTGGGAGAGGTTTAGGGTTTCCAAGCCCTTGGTTACCTGCTAAGAGTGTTTGTACCTGCCCGAGACACAAGAAAAACCAATTGTACGCAGTATATGTTAGGTGGACCAGCAAGTTAAACTTGCTGTCCCTAATTGCAGCAGTAAACAGAAATATATATCACCAAGAGCAAAAGCTAGTTACTGCAGAATTAACCATCAAAATTGTCAAATAATTATTGGACAATGAAGCACTAAACCAAATGATAACTTTCCCATATTCAAGCACAAACTTTGACGGTAAAAGAGGGATGCTAGATAGTGTTTTCAGAGAATTATTGTAGCAGCCTTATGGCTGTAGCAAACAATTGCTACAGCAGCAAGATTCAACCACCAAAAATCACAAGTAAACCACCCAAAAGATGCACAATGACTAGTAGATTATTATGGCAGCTTCTTAGCATTTTTTGACGGATGAATAGTGAGTAAGAGAAAGAAGTTAATTGAGTTTGTTGCAGCCCCAATGGCTGTAGCATAAAGTTTATAACAGAAATGAGATATCCTTAACCAATCAAAACACCCTTGTGGCCTTAGCAAGCTTAGAGCACATTGAATAGATTTCAATTTAGACAATCTCAAAATCTCGTGTTTTCACGTATACCAATGCAATGATTTTATTTCTCCAATGCAAAGCAGATTAGTGCCTTTAACTATTGGGTTGTGGCGTCTCAAAATTAAAGAGCTAGGTGAGCTACTTCCTTGGGGGTGTAAGCCTTTTTACTCCCCAAGGCAAGCTAAGCTAGCTAGGAAAAACCCTAGGAGGGTGTAAACCATTTTACTCCTCCTAGTATTTCCTTATGCAATAAAGTATTTCAAGACAATTACAATGGACTTAGTGGGGTTGTATGCACTTTTACTCCCCAAAAGCTTACGCAAATTAACCTTGAAACCAAGAAAAGAAGCAATAGAAACAAAGATTCCTTGCCTAGTCCAAGCATTAACAAGATAAGCCTCTTTTTAACCAAGCAAATTCACGATAAAGCAAGAAATAATCCTCCACTAGAGATAGCACATCATCCATCCATCCAATAGCCAAAGTAAAACCATTACAAGAGAGTAGCAACCAAGAGACAATGAGAAATTCCCAAATAGGGTGTAAATTTCAGCCAAGTATCCTTCTTCGCAAGGGAGAGCTATGTTCAAATGAAATAGAGTTCATCTCTATTTATACAAAATGTTCTCAAGTATGTTTATCCACATAATTTTTAGGGTAAACCACAAGATAGGGGTCAATAGCCCTAATCTTGCCCCTTTACACAAATAATAATAAACAATTCAACTAAATTTTAAATTTGCACAAGGAAAGCCCTAAAAATAAGATGACGTCACCCCTTTAGGTGACATTTTGACACTTTGAGAAAATCTTTGGAGGAGAAAATGGAGGTCGTTGGGGGCTCCTTGAGCCTCCTCATCATGTGCTAGGGTCAATCCATGCCTCCTTCGGTCAAAATATGCCAAGTGTCAATGTGCAATAACTCCATCACCATCAAACCCCCTCAAGCATGACGTCAACCCTGAAAAGATGACATTTTGCCTCTCCTAGGCAAGTCATTAGGGTACTAGGGGCTAGATAAGATCCTCCATGATGCCAAGTAAGCCTCCAAAGACATGTCTCTGTGATCTAGTGTGTGAGCCTACAACATCCAACCTGTGGGCTCCTTGCCCCATGGAAGCCCAAACTAGGCTTTTTCTCCCAAAATTGGCCACCAAGAAAAGTCCTACAAAACAAAAGGGTGCGCCCTGCAAAGATCTCAAGTTAAAGATATCGTGACAAGTGTAAACCACATCTAATAAGCAAGGCACCTAAATATGTGCATCAAAACTACCTCATCAAATTAAACAAATGCTCAAAAACCCTATATAATTGACCAAGTTTAAGTATGGGAAGGGTGTCATAAAGGTCCTATTGGGTAGACCAAAATCCTCAAGTAGGGGATGCTCCCAAGGATGGCCTTCCAAGGTTATGTAGTGGATGATGAGGTGGAAGGGTTTTAGACTTCATAGGTCGACGAGTTTCATGACATACAAGGGCTCGTATTATCTCATTTATGGGTGCCTTTGTAGAGGGTGTGTGGCACCTTCGTTCACGATGCACTTTTTCCAAGTCCATCTTCTTGCCATTCTTTATTTCTCTCATGTTTTAAGGAATGAGTTAAAGGCCACTGTCCTGGCTTGGTGTCCAGATAACGACAATGTCATTAACAAATACCTGGCGGAAATGAGAAGGTTGGCTCGTGATGAGACCCCCTTTCTCTCAATTGTGTAACCGAGAGCCACTACCCTAGCTTGGTGACCAGATGATGGTAATGTTATACCGCTAAATACCCATGATCATGATAGGTCGGCTCGTGATGAGACCTCCCATCTTCCAACTAACCCCTTTAGCATTCATTATCATTTATTTTTGTAGGTCCCCCTATTCTTACAGAGAAGTGTTTCATTGCTTTCTCGGGGATCCCTGGGCGAAGCATCTAGAAGGTCTATATCTAGGATTTTATCTTTTTAGCCAACAACAATCCCTCTAGGCCTTCAACCCCTTCTTCCCATGAAATGAGGTACATGCCCTTCTTGGGTCACTAAAGTCAAAGGGCCTAGAAGAGGGCAATATGATGGGAATGTAATGAGCAGAAAGTGGCAAGTATGGTCGGGAATGGTACAAAAACCCATTAAGGGACCCCCAGTCACAAACTTTCCCCAAAGGTTGGCCACTTACTGGAAAATCTATGACACTCACCAAGGTAAAACACGATCAAAAGCATAATGTCCAAGCCAGTGTTCTATAATCAAAAGCAGCTTAGATACAACATGTTTAAATGCCTCAAATATTAGGGTGATTACCTGCCACAATCCCTGACTTGTACCGCATGGAGCAAGACCCATTTGCCTTTTGGAAGCTAGCTGGTGTGGTGGATGCGCTAACAATGGATCAAAATGTGGTGATAGAGCGGGCTTCCGTATGGTCCAAGTGGACACTGCTAGTCATGTGGTCTCTCAACACTCCATATCTGCAACCTGAGGGCCCCGAGACATCATCTCCTTAGTTATCCCACTAAATGGGGATAACAGGATGGTTTTATGATCTTTGGTAACTAACAACCAATCTTGGGAAAACAAGGATCATGGTCTTAAATACAACCAAGGAAGCCCTTTCTAAATATCACTTTCCTTTTCAAGGACAACCTACAAAAATTACCACCTCTTATACTTACGTAGGGGTCCTTTTCATAGGTCCCATCCTTAGTATGCAATGTGCATCCCAACCACAAGTTTGTAAAAGGAATGCCTCATGAGCCTTGCTTGACAAACAATGTTTTCAAATCCATTTCCAAGACATACCATCAAAGATGATGATTTTTTATGTAAATACATTGTATATACCCTTCTACCTTTTGTTTATTTGTCTTGTGAATATTTTTTGTGAACATAAGAAAGATTTTTCAAAAAAATAAAAAGAAGATCTTTGATACCCTCACTAAGCCCCACTGTTTTATATGAATCTAAGATTTGGGATCCCAAACTTGGTCACACAAATTGGTCTCACATTAAGAGAATCCAAACTATCATGCTCCAACATCTTATCCAGTGAAAATGCACTATCCTCGAGAATATCATACATGTAGGCTTTGGTGCATATCCCCTTCGCCTCAACATAGCATTTAGGCTTATCATCTATCTTCAAAGAGTAAGAAAGATGGAAAAAAAATTCTTTAAGACACAAGAGATACCCCTTCCCAATACTTTGCTCTTCTGAGAGACTTTCACCCCTTGGCTAGTTAGGTCAGCATCCTTGTTAGTTCTCTGAGGCACAACCATTTCTTGAGGCAATGGTTATTTTGATTGATCACGTCCCTCCCTAATTGATCTCCTTGGAAGCTCCTCCCCACCTTCACCTTCCCCAAAAGGAAATCAATGGAGATATTTGCAAGAACTTCACTTGATTTTTTTGCATTGGTCGTTCTCGATCCTAAGTCCTAAGTTTGCATTTACTCCAAGCACTTCCTTGAAATCATTGGTAGGGTTATTATTCAGTCCCATTGTCTTTAGTTTAATCTACTATCATGCTTTAGTTTCCTCAAAGCCAACTTTAAGTGTGTTCTCACTAATTGAGGGTTGAGACAAAACATCATCTCCCTAGAGCAGAATGGATCTGTAAATTTTGCTCTTTTCTTGAGGTTGATACTAACGAGCACTTTATCTTTAGATGTCTTGTGTATTACAAGATTGGTGGGAGATTTAATTGTCTTCATATACCCCCAAGCTAGTCTTTGTCGAAATTCTTTAAATACTCAAATTAGAAGTACCTTTCCTTATACATCAGGGAGGTTCTTTCTCTCAAATGGTGTTTGTTATTGCACAATTTGTAGCTAGGTCAAATGGCTATGAAGTAGAAGGTCAAATCGGCGTAATAGGAACCTATCCCACCCAATGTCACCACGATGGGGAGGTTCTTTCTCTTTAGGGAGGTTAGGCCCAGGGGAGACGTCCCCGGCAACCTGGAGTTTTGAAGAAGGCAAAGGTTTAAAAGTCAAAGTAAAGTTCCCCCTTCAGAGGTCACCACCAAAACAGATAGTCCAGCTAAACAGCCAATAATGAAGTGTAGG
>JASDQU010304435.1:0-13694 GCA_032191745.1 Picea mariana
GAAATCAGGAGACCATTTGTTTAAGTACAATCCTTGTGGACCCATGAAGTAAGGGCCATTTCTGAAGATTAAACTTCTGTCTTCCGGGTTTTCGAAGACGAAAATGAAGAACCCCTTGCCCACAAAATAACTCTTGACTCCCTCTTTAATTAGAGGTGACCAGTTTCTTTGTGTCGAATCCTCTACTGACTTTGGGGACGGCCAGAGGCCAGTGAACTGGCCGATTATCCCTCTCTCAGCGAGATTCAGTGCAACTTTGCATGTCTCTTCTTCGGGAAGAGCAACCGTGGGGATCGAATCTAGTTTCTTTACGAACTTCTGTTGGCTGGCCGTTAGAGGGCGCTTTGGTGTTGCAACAATCAGTGCTTTAAAGGCTGAGATCTCCTGAGGCAGGATGAGAGGAGGGGCAGAGCCCCCGCTGGAGTCCATTGATGTAGCTCTGCAATAGCTCTACATCCACGGGGACGCAAACTAGCTCCCAAAAGTCCAGGGACTCCGATCTGACAGGTCGACTGAGGGATCTTCTAGAGCAGCGATGAAATCGCTGGCCTGCTGCCAGGGGCGAGGGCAGGGTCGGCGACTAGGTCTTCCGCAGGACGGGCGATCGCTTGAGCTATGAAACCATATTCAACAGTGACAAGGACGCGTTTTTTTTTGTCTTTATTTGTCGGCGCTTATGTGAAGAGTTCTTGGGGGTGCTGAAGAACAAGATCGATCCGAGCGTAAGGCCACTACTACCCTGGTGCTCCCTTTCGGCAGAAAAGAGAGCGTTGGCTCGCTCTCGGTGCTCTCCTTGAAAACCTGCACTTTTATAAAAACAAAACGCTCCTCTCGTCCTGTATACCAGCGCCGGAGCGCCTTTCCAGAGAAAGCCGAGCGCCACACCCTCCAGATGAGTCTTCCCGTTCAGCAGTTGCAACAAGCTGAGGGAAAAATGGATCGACCCTGGTGGTCGGTGGCCCTGGTTTCTCCTGCGGCTGTGTCTGTAGGGTTTCTCCTGCGGCTGCATTTCTCCTTAAAATGGCTTCCTCCGCTATTCCTTGTCGAAGATGCCTCCACTGGGTGAGCCCAAGAACACCATGGCCAAAGACTATGCCTCGCACTTCTAAAAACCTCAACTTCAATGGACAGAAGCAAGAAACATAGAAATCGTTATATCTTTGCCTGAGTATTACACTAGAGAAATGGTTTAAATCTTTGAGAATTACGATGATCTTTAAACTTTTTATGCCATCCATATTCTTAAGGAATCACTTTTAAGTGCTTCCCCATTCTTTAGATGATTTCTTAAAGGAAATCTAAAATCTGTAAACCATGATAAAACTTCTAGTTTTGAAAGAAAATAAATAACTTGATCAACTATTCACATGTATTGCAATTAACCTCCAGTATCACCCCGCTCTCTTTGTCATCAATAAATCTATAATTGTATTACTATTTAAAAGTGGCATAAGAGAGTTGAAAGCACGTATGTGTGGGAAGTGTGTGTAAACCCGTCGGGGTACTGAACAGGCTCGCTGGCAGCGGGTAAATGCACACATGATACCAAGACAACTTCGTCGGGGTACTGAGCAAGCTTGCTGGCAACGGGTTTACACACACCCGTTGAATATTTCTTTTCAAAACTGCAGTATCATCATGAAAAGTTTAAATGGAAAGTAAAGAAATAAGTAAATTTGAACTATCAATTCAACCCTGACCCAAGGTACCATGAGTAGGACTGCACTCATCTTAATAAAAAAAATTCTATTTTCTTTTAGTCTCTTTTATTTTTAATAATAATGTTTAGTCAAAGTAACATCTCATGCATCACTATCTTAAGAAAAGAAATTGCTCGCACATGATATTTTATATAATTTAGTTCTTCCTTTATTTTACAGTGAGATGCTAGTGGATCCAAAAGATCAAGTTTATCTTTGGCCAAAATCGTTTCCTGAAAAGTTTTCTTTTGCTATTTTGATTTTGTGTACTTCTAATTTTGAATCCCATTAATAAAATTTTATTTGGTTTGTTGTGTGTTTTTTGTTTTCTTTAATTGCTTTGAATGAGTTTTCTTCTTATTTGTCTTTTTGAATCAATATATTTCTGATCAAAGAGTTATTGTCGAAGGAAGCATTTATTTTAAGACTTGTGTTTTTCAAGAAAAGTGAAATAGTTCAAAGAGGTCATGATATTAAGATATAGTTCAGACAAATGATTTTTAAGTCAATTGTCACTTTCATTTTGTCCTCAAATTATCTTTGCTAGAGTATTCAACCAGAGATATGGCTTAAATCTTTGAGAATTATGATGATCTTTAAACTTTTTACGCCATCCATATTCTTAAGGAATCACTTTTAAGTGCTTCCCCATTCTTTAGATGATTTCTTAAAGGAAATCTAAAATCTGTAAACCATGATAAAACTTCCATTTTTGACAGCAAATAAGTAACTTGATCAACTATTCACATGTATTGCAATTAACCTCCAATATCACCCCGCTCTCTTTGTCATCAATAAATCTATAATTGTATTACTATTTAAAATTGGCATAAGAGAGTTGAAATCACTTATGTGTGGGAAATGTGTGTACACCCATCGGGGTACTGAATAGGCTGGCTGGCAGTAGGTAAATGCACACATGATACCAAGACAACTTCATCGATTTACTGAACAGACCTGCTGACAACGGGTTTACATACACCCGTTGAATATTTCTTTTCAAAAATGCAGTATCATCATGAAAATTTTAAATCGAAAGTAAAGAAATAAGTAAATTTGAACTATCAATTCAACCCTGACCCAAGGTGCCACGAGTAGGACTGCACTCATTTTAATAAATATTTTTCTATTTTCTTTTAGTCTCTTTTATTTTTAATAATAATGTTTGGTCAAAGTAACATCTCATCCATCACTATCTTAATTAAAGAACTTGCTCGCACATGATATTTTATATAGTTTAATTCTTCCTTTATTTTACAGTGAGATGCTAGTGGATCCAAAAGATCAAGTTTATCTTTGGCCAAAATCGTTTCCTGAAAAGTTTTCTTTTGCTATTTTGATTTTGTGTACTTTTGATTTTGAATCCCATTAATAAAATTTGATTTGGTTTGTCGTGTGTTTTTTGTTTTCTTTGATTGCTTTGAATGAGTTTTCTTCTTATTTGTTTTTTTGAATCAATATATTTTTTATCAAAGAGTTATTGTCAAAGGAAGCATTTATTTTAAGACATGTGTTTTTCAAGCAAATTGAAATAGTTCAAAGAGGTCTTGATATTAAGATATAGCTCAAACAATTGATTTTTAAGTCAATTGTCACTTTCATTTTGTCCTCAAATTATCTTTGCCAGAGTATTACACTAGAGATATGGCTTAAATATTTGAGAATTACGATGATCTTTAAAATTTTTACGCCATCCATATTCTTAAGGAATCACTTTTAAGTGCTTCCCCATTCTTTAGATGATTTCTTAAAGGAAATCTAAAATCTGTGAACCATGATAAAACTTCCAGTTTTGAAAGTAAATAAATAACTTGATCAACTATTCACATGTATTGAAATTAACCTCCAGTATCACCCTACTCTCTTTTTCATCAATAAATCTATAATTGTATTACTATTTAAAAGTGGCATAAGAGAGTTGAAATCACTTATGTGTGGGAAGTGTGTGTAAACCCATCGGGGTACTGAACAGGCTCGCTGGAAGCAGGTAAATGCACACATGATACCAAGACAACTTCGTTGGGGTACTGAACAATCCTGCTACCAATAAAGAAATGTCGGGTCAAGAGGTAGCAGGTATATGTTTTTAAATTAACTTTTATGGAAGTATACATCATGTGGATACAACTATTGGATGGGATTAAAGCATTTGAGTGGGTTAAATGACATCCCTGTCGAGGCTATGGATGCCTACTCGCAGTAGTAGTTCTATCAACGGTATTGAAGTTCTTTTATAAACATCATGACTCTTTGATTAAGACATTATTTCAGTTTATAATCCCCTACAAAGAAAATTCTATTGTCTGGTTATAACATTGAGCTAATCCTAATACCATATGATCTCAGAGTGAATTTATTTCAGGCAGCTTAAATCCTTTTATCAGTCTTATTCTTTTCTTCCTGAGATGAAATCTTACCAGATTAGAAATAACTGCTTCATCCAATAAGTCGTCATTTGTTGTGCCCCAACAACTCCCCCTAAAGATTTACAAAATTTAAAGGGCCCCCATTAGAATCTTGATAATTATAATGAGCTACAGAATCAACCTTTTCAAATAGTCCCATACCTTGGCTTGCTTTGAGACAAACTTAAGTAGTATGAGACATTCATTACAAGAGTATATGTCAAAATTTAGAAACGAAACAAAAACGTTAATTTTTATCAACTGTTTACTTTCGTTTAAATTACGATTATGTGTTCTTTCTTTCGTTCATTAGCAAGTTTGACTATTTTGAATAATGGGTTCAATACTTCATCAAATAATATCTTGCTTTATTTCTCATTTTCATAAAATCATTTGGTGATATTAATTAATTAAATTCTTCTTCTTTTTTCATTTTGCATCTCATTTCAAAAAAAAAATAATCATTAAAAAAAAATAATTATCTATGATTTGTTTGATTTTGTAAAAAACCAAAATTAGTATTTTTCTCTTCTCCATTAACTTGAACCTTCTAGAATTTTAAGATCATATTTGAAAGGAAATTATAAACAATGTTTGTTTAGAACTTATAGTTAGTTTAAATTCATTTTTTAATTTATTGTTCTAGATTTTATTTTATTCACAATTTTTAGGTTATTAATGTAGGTTTCTTTTTGTTTCACATGTTTCTATTATCAAATATTTGATACGAATCTGATCATGGCTTGATTTTATTATCCAAATACGTTCAATATGATTGATCCAAAAATAATATTGGATTGCTACAAATAATTTTATGAGCAACAACAGATAAAATTTGGAAAGGCGTCAAGATCAGACAAGTGATTTTGTAGGGTAGGTTGTAGCCAAACCGTGAGGAATTTGAAGACACGGTTTAAAACCCAAAACCCAAATGGACCCATTTACCTTTTTCGTAGAAAATGTCCCAAAACAATGTAGGATTTGAGAGATATTGATGTCTCTTTACGAGGAACATTTCAGGTGGTGAAAATTAATAGTGACGCTCAGACTGTTCATTCATTGTATAAATATATGAGAAAGTTCAGAGCCATAAGGATCCAAGAATTGGAGAGGAGGATTTTAATCGTTTCTCTTTTGTATATTATTTATATTGTAAACTTTTCTTCTTTTCAAATAGAGTAATAGATGGTTGGAATCTTTGGGAGAATGGACAAGTATTTTCAAAGAAGAATATGGAATTCCAGGTTGACGAGTATTTTCAAAGAAGAATATGGAATTCCAGGTTGCTTAATGGCTTTTGTCCTGTGAGTCAAATGGTTTTATTTTCATTATAATATCTTCATATTCTTTGAATAATTTATTGTGCATTGATTTAAATTAGCTTTAGTCTATTTTATCAATACATGATTAATTATTATTATTTATATATTAATTTTTTTCAATCTTTAAGAGTTTATTATCTCAAAAATTCTTCCAGGACTACAATATGGGCATGTGATTTTGAGAAATAATATGGGAAAACAATTCATCTTTGTTTTTAGACCTATGTGATGCTTATTCCATTTCATTCTTTCATTACTATTGTATTATGAGAATATTATTATGGTTGATTTTAGCTTTAGCTTGTCATCATATGGTGTTTTCATACTATTAAATGTTATATGTTGTCCATAATTTCTTATTCCATTTTTTATGTGTGATCAATCGATCATTTAATTATTGTGGAATTTATTTCTAATGTTAAATGATGGATAATATCAATACTTAGAATTGAGTTTTCTTTTGTTCTTAAATATTGATTATCTTAAGATCACATGATTTTGAATTAATTGTCTTACTGTTGTTATTAATTTACTCCAATATCAAATACTTCTTTGAATGTATTCTAGAAGTGCTAGTATTGTTCTGTTATAGGTTTCCCTTAACAACAGTATAGGAAGGAGCTCATACGACACAGAAAGATAATACCATTTTCATTGATCAACTACAGGTTAGTCTGTGTGTTATTTAGTTAAGTTGTTTATGAATGAAACAATGATTACATTAATTAGCTTTGACTGTTTTTGTGTCACTGTTTCAATCGTATTTATTTAGTATTTATTTAGTATTTATTCCTTTAATATCTTAAAAAAAAAATCCAAAAAGAAGTGTTGTTCATATTTGATTCATAAACTTTATCAAACAATCATTTTCGCAAGATTTCATGCAAACCTTGTAAACTGTATATAAATTGTTCATAATCATTTGTATATTCAAATTATTAGATAAATATTTGTAATTATTGTGTCGATTGTTAGAATCTTTTCTTTAGTTAGTTTATTTCATTTTTCTATCTTTAGGACCCTAGTTGGCTAATGAAACCATTAAACCCGTTAGAATAGGTTACACCAAACGGCTTGGGTTATTTAGACAACCCCGCACCGGATCTATTCTTCCAGTTGATGGCATGTCAAATTTTCCCATCAACAAAACCTTATAATGGATCATCCACCATATAGACATAGAGAAATATCTGATAAACAATAAATATGGAGAGTGTATCAACATCTTTTTTCCCACAAAGGTGAGCACATACTATAAATTTAAGGATGTCGAGGTAAGGATAAACAAATATTTTGTTTTTTTGTTCTATGAATGTCATAACACTAATCAATTACTGGCATCTTGGTGGAGGGAGGAAAATAAATTCATGAACTGGGCCTCAAGATTGTACAATACAATGAACCTAAGAGAACCCTACATATCCTTGATGGCCATGATATGTCATTTGTAAAGGGAAAAATATGTCTCCAGGTTATTTGAGGCTTGGATTCCTTTGGATTACACAATGGCTATATCTAGGAGCATATTTAACTAGGGAACTATTATTTCCAAACAATTAAGAATCAGGATAGTGGAAGCACATAACCCAAAAAATAGAGAAGCTCAAGAGGAAGAAGCTCAAGAGGAATATACAAAGAAAACAATAGACAAGTCAGAGGCACAAAGACTCTTGGAAGACGTCGAAATAATGGTTTAAATGCAAAGGCAAACCCCTATTATGTGAAAATTATCATCCATAGTAATAACTCCAACTATACTCAGGGAGGAAGGGGAGTTGGAAACCCCTGGAAATACCTAAAATGGGGAATACAATGAACATTAGAGTTCGAATAGAACATGGACACGAGAACCAACAACGGATCCAACAACTGCAATTTCAACAAATCCATCTATACTAAGGGAAGTAGCTCTTGTTATTGATTACTTGATCATGATATATGATAGTGGCATAGAGGAGGTGGATACCACATTTCCTATTTTGAATGAGGAAGTGACAATGATGTTCGATAGAAAATTTCCCCAAGGACCACAACCCTTAGACATAGAGATAGGTATGAATACAACTGAAGGCTATATAACCTCTTCAGATCGAACCTCACAGCCACTAGATAGAGGGGAAGGATGTAACAAAGGCCAGGAAGAACCAAAAGATAGAGGAAAAAAAAAACTCCATGGGATAAAGATGAGGATGGTAATGGAACTTCCATCACAAAGAATGAGACATAAGTAAAAAGAGGGAGAGCAAGGAGACCCTAATGTTGAGAATTCATAAATGGGTAACACTAGAAAATGATATACTAATGAAGAGTGGGAGAGTAAAAAAGAGTCTGAAAATAACTAGACATAACCGTCAGCACATTCTACACTCCCAGGGTCAACGACTTCGACTGAAACCACAACAGAGGGGGTCACAGAAAATGCCTCCAGCATTGAATGAATTGGAGATTCACCCACTAAGTCAAGGATGAAAATAGAAGGAGGACATGATAGGTATTCAATAGCACAGGGAAAAGAGGGCGAGATCGTCGATCGGGAGCTAGGAATCGAAAAAGGTAGGGAGGCAGTGCTTGAACATTCTCATACACCAGGAAGGTTGGGAAATGCCCTCTCACGGGGTGACTAGGCAATTCGAGAGCCTGTAGATAAGTTGGTTGATGTGCAAGCTATAGATTATGACAGAAAAATGGAAGTGGTGGTAAGAAGGACAGGAAACAAGAAGAGACTCACTCTAGACAACACGGTGTTGGATATCATCGAGGATAAAGCCTCATTGTTCCTATTTTTAAAAATGGGAATAGAAACATTCCCTCTAATTATAGGACCATTATAATTAGACAGATTTTAGCCAAGATTTATGAAATTGTTTTGGAAAATAATATTATCCTTTGGCTAGAAAGTCACGGTGAAAGAGATAAAGGTGAGGCCAGGTTTAGGAGATATCATTCAAATGTGGACCATCTTGTTACCTTTATGATCATTTCATAGGAGTTCCGCAATACTAAAACCAATCTTTGTTGTTGTTTTGTTGACTTTAGAAAAGCGTTTGACATGGTCCCCAAGAAACACCTTTGGAATAGGTTGGAAGAGATAAAAGTGTCTTTCAAGTTGAGGGCTAGTGCAATAATACTGTATGAGAACGTTTTTTCGAATTTTAAGAAAAATGAGGCTGGTCAAAAGAGATTAACTGCAATATTGGAGTCAAGCAAGATTGACCCTTGTCCCCCTCCCTTTTTGGCATATACATTGACAAGTTAGAAGATTTCTTGGAAGAAACAGGTTGTGTCGTCCCTGCTCTCATTGGTATAGTCATCAATCTTCTTCTTTATGCTAATGATATCGTTCTTATGGTGAGGAGTCCCCACGATCTTGAAAACCAACTAAGAATCCTCAAGGATTTTTTCTCCCATATGGGTATTGACTATTAGTACTCATAAGACTAAGGCCATGATCATTAAATCCAATAAGATCACTTATGATACCTTCGTATATGACAATAACAACAACTTGGAGGAAGTGACTTCATACAAATATCTTGGAATCGATATTCACTAAAAACTCAACTTGAATTATACCATTGAAAAAAGGATTATTGGGAGATGGAAATCTTATTATGGGCTTGAAAACAATTGTAAATCAGTCGATTTTGGGATATATGGGATAAGAAGAAACTCCTCTTTGAGACTCTTTTTACGCCTGATATTCTATATGGATGTGAAGTCTGGGGATGTAGTATCTCTCACAAATCCTAGAGAAAGATAGAGTAAATCCAAAAGAATTTTATAACCAATAATCTCAAAATGAAAGGAAAAATTCCCTATCCCATCCTCCTCTTAGAGGCAAGCCTTTCCCCCATTGAGAGCACAACTATGACTAGATACCTAATGTATAAGAACAAGTTAAACAACATGGAAGACAAGAGGCTTCCTGAAATTGCTTCAAAATCCAGTAGTAACCACCTTCGACTCAAGTGAGGATGGCATAAAGTTGCTCAGTCTTGGCTAAGCTATTGGGGAATCATGAAAGACACCATTTTACAAAATAAGGATACTATTAAAAATATCATTAAATCAAAATTTAAGGAGAAAATGTGGTGTGATAAATAGTTAGAGGAAAAAAAAAATTAAGGTATTATAACGATGTAATCAACTATAATCTAGAAGATCAAAATCATCTCTCTATTTTGACAAGTGTAAAGAAAAGAATAAGTCTTGCTAAAATAAATAGAAATTTTCACTAACTCCATAGTAAAATATGGTGTTGGTCAATTCACCTTTGTAACACTAAGAAGGTTGAAGATGAATAACATTTTCTCTTAGATAAACAAAACTATCATGCAAAATCTTTATTTTAATAAACTAATTTGAATAATTAAAATTCATGAATAACATGCCACATAAAAAATCAAATAATTTTTTTTATATTAGTTTTTAAAATGAAGCAAGTACAAAAACTATTATTTTAAATATGGTTATTGATGGGCCCATCATCATTGAATTATTCAATATAAATATGCAATCCTATTCAAGTAAAACAATGTACAAAATAAATACATTATTGTTTACATAAATAGATATTAATTACAAACATTCATATTTTATATTTTATAAATGCAGTCTATGTCATGCACTATTTATTAATCCATGTGTTTTGAAAATATACGATAATAATGAAAATGATGATTAATGTTTGTTTTGAAAATATATGATAATAATGAAAATGATGATTAATGTTTATTAAAATTAGATGTAGTTATTAAATTTTTTATTAAAATTAAATTAAATTTATAAAACTTATAAAAAAATATTTAAATTTTTTTAACTTTCTAAAAAAATTTGAATATTTTATTATAAATATTTTTTAAATTTTAATTTATTATCATAGCACCTTAACCACAAAATGAAACCAATGATATGAATTATTCATTACTTAAATTTGACTTGATAGAGTGTTACTAATATTTTAGTATAAAAAATAGTTATATTTTTTTATATTTTAATTTATTATCATAGCACCTTAACCACAAAATGGAACCAATCAAATTAATCATTCATTACTTATATTTGACTTGATACACTGTCTCTAGCATACTGCATCTTGGCATCGTTTATTTGAATATATAGAGCGCACACTAGAGAGAGGCAGGGTAGTGTTAACTAAAAGTCTATAGTAATATCTTTCCCGGGAACACAACCACTGGTTGCAGTTTTTTTGAGACTGGGACCATATCGGTAGAGGGTTGAATTCAGCTTGCTCACTGTCGTAGGGCCAACGTTCAAGGATGTTGCTAGTGCTCGAAGGGGAATTTGGAACAAAGCCTCGCTGGCGGTCTGCAATCATATCATAGTACAGATATAGAATATGAGAACATAACACAGTTATACAAATTAACTAATCATCTGAAATATTGGTTGCTTCAGCGTTAGAATCAAAATGAAATATTGTTTACGGGAGTACCAGAGTGCCTGGATTTTCACTGTTAAGTGCAGACAAAAAGTCAGCTTCCTCGGTTCCAACGTTGAGTTCAAAATGAAGCATTGCTCTAGGAAATACGGTGATATCCCCCGGGTAAAGAATATCAATGTGTGCCACACCTAATTAATTCACACATACATGACTATTAAATATATATATATATATATGAAAATAATGACTGTAAATATCCATCCTGGCTAAGTAGCATTGTTGAAGATACAGATGATGTATAAATTATTAGATTTAAATTGTTTTCAAATCTAATCATATATACAACTTCGCAACAATATTCAATATCCACCCTGCTAAGTAAAATTGCTGCAAATAATGTATAATTCATTTGATTTAAATTGCTTTCAAATCCAATGACCTATAATTGCCCCCACTCTCCCCACAGTATTCAATGACTCCCCACAGTATTCAATGATGCAATGCCTACTATCACAGTACAATGCAATTAAATACAATTAGTACCTTTAGTGTCAACAAAGCCAACTTGAAGAGGTCCACCAGATAAAAGAGAGAGAACTTCTGTGGCTCTTGGATGTGTATGAGGAAGGTTGCTTCCACAAGGAACCATTTTAAACCTCCCTATAGTTAGCCCTTGTGTTCTGTCAATAATAATCATATAACACCATTAGCTATATACCAGCATAATCTAGAATTCATATAAACAACAGAATTCAATGCAGGAGAAAGTTGCAGGTTGTATTTACAAAGTTAAAGCAATGTGCATTTTAAAGGGTTATATCAATTAATTTGAATTATCAATTTCGAAGTAGAAATGGTTGAGAAATTATGGATTCAAACCTTACTCCGATATTATAAGTTAATATCAAAATAAAAATAAAAATCTCCGAGGACATTTTCCATGGGATATATATAAAATTCACATGAATATATTCAATTTAATATACCGCACTGCAGGAAAATTTAAAGGACTGGTTACTGCTCGAATCCCGCCCGTATCGTGAGTAACATCTCCGTTCTCGAAAATGTTACGTAGAGTGAACGTCGTCAATCCCGTCTCAAAATCCCTAACGGGATCTGGATCTGCAGAGTAAGCACACCTGAGAATAAAACTAGCAAATATCAACATAACGGAAAACAGTACAGGCCGACTCGCCTTCATCTTTCTTATGCAAGAAAGGCGGAACGGATATTGGATTTTAGTATGAAAATCTGGTCAGCAACAATGTCGATTTATTACTCATCACACTCAGATGTATACAGTCGTGAGATTCTTGAAATATATAGTTATAGAATCAAGGCCATGAAATAATCTTTCTCGGTACGTTTGTGGCTGCCTCCACATGAAGTTGAAAGGGTGAATTCATTTAATTGGATACATTGATGAATGCTTGGGGAACAGGCATTCATGGATGAATTCTTCTCAGCCGATATGGGTAGGAATGTACTGTAGAGGCTAATTCAAGCAACTGGTGGGCCATAAGTTTATATTCAAGTGAAGAAGACTGCTTACGTTTCTTTGGCAAAAAGCATGCATACATTGATGAATTCTTTTAAGCTAATCATACCGGATAAATGAAATGAAGGGTTTTAAATATCAGAGGTTCAGTTTTTTGAAAGAGTAAAAAGCATACCGTGATGGTTCCTTTAAGCTATCAAAGCAGTAAGAAGAGCAAGAACATCCTTTAAGCTATGCAATGTAGTAAAAAAGAGAAGGAGGTCTTTTAAGCTATCCAATGTAGTAAAAAAAAATGGATATGTAAATATTGTATTTATTAATATTTTTTTTAATTAATAATTATAAATTTTAATTGGAAATTAACATTTTAATAAAGAAATAGAGTTTTCAATTTTTATTTTTATTTTGCTTAAATAAGAATAATATTTCACCAATTTATTATAACTATAAATACACTTATATAAAATCTATTTCTTATATAATAATAATCTAATTTTAAGGTATCTTTCTACAACTATTTGAATGCTAAAATGTACTAGGGTATACATACACTACTTCCTTTAGATTTGAACTTGTTATCTTTTTAAATGAAATACATGTTTTTAACCATTAAACCCACTCTTATATATATATATATATATATATATATATATATATATATATGATTAAAATATACATATTTTTAAAAAATAATAAAATATACAATTAATGTATAGAGCTTTTCTTAACGGTGGTTGTTATTATTATTGAGTGTATGACTAATTTAAAATTCTTTAAACTAAGCACATTAATTATTTATATTTACTTATGGATATTCAAGAAGAGACTACATTATGGCAAGCATACCACACACTAGTAAGTCAAAAGAAAAGATATATTTTAGGGAAGGTTAACCAATCAAGTTCTTATTTATTTTTCAAGAGTATTTATATATTGGATCTATATGTTTGGAGCTATTGTACTATATAGCTTGAGTGAGCCTAATGGTTAAGAACATGTGTTTCCTCTTAAGAGGTCATAGGTTCAAATCCAGAGGGGGGTAGGGTATGTATACCTTCGTAGACTTTACCAGTCAAATCGCTCGATGGAGGGGGGTCCCTTGTCCCACAAACAAGGGGGTTTCATACACCAATTTGGTGTGTTGGCTTGGCTGTGACCTTAAAAATATATTATTATTATTATTATTATTATTTAAATAAAAAAGGGCAGGCCCTGCTATAATATATTAACCAAAAACTGTAACAAAGTATACATGGTCAAGAGTTTAGTCGTTCAGAATGCTGCCGGAGACCGGAAACCAGCATTTGTACATGTCCAAAACAGCTATATTCTGTTGGCACCTGTCCTGCCCGAAGGAAACCAGGA
>JASDQU010304439.1:0-13694 GCA_032191745.1 Picea mariana
GAGATAATTTCCGATAATAAGCCTCTTCAAGGGGGCAACCTCCTTTTACCCCACTTAAATGTGCAAGTACAAGATGATTCAAAATGAAAATGTCTCCTTGGTATATATAGGAGACTAGGAGGTATAATTACAAATAATGGCCTAAAGCCGACAGAATTAAAATAGCATTACTAATCTAATATGCCCCAATTAAGGGGTAATGAGCCAACATTAGGGATTAACACTAACGGTCTAAACCATCTTGAGGCAGAGTTTGGTCAAGAAGAGAAATGAATTGAAGAAGAAATAATCACATTAAAAATTCATCTTGAAGAAGCGAAAAGAACAGAAGAAGTTATGAAGTCTTAGATAATGAAGAAAGAAGAAGAGGTTGAGAAACTTGAAGAAGAATTTTTCACATTGAGAAGTAAAATTATCAAGCTCAACAAGAACGTTGAAGAGACAGAAACATCCACATCATTTATAGAGATTGAAGAGAAGCACTCTAGGTTGCTATAAAGGAAGAATGAAGAAAATAGAAATACTTATGCAGAAGTACTCAAAGGGAGGAATCATGGTCAACCCGAATCTAAGAAAACTATTGAAGATACATCCTCAAGAATACCATCCAAGTTCAAGCCACAAAGAAGCTCCAATCATGATCATGATCAATTAAGGAAAAACTTCAAAAGGACTATGTCACAAAGAATATCATTCACTCCCAGGTATGAAAATTTATTTTATGGTCATTGTTTTTATTGTACTAACTTTGGACATAATGTTGCAGATTGCAGGGATTATAAAATAAATGTTCAAGCAAGAAATTTCTATGTGGCACTACGTAACAATGAATGTTACAAATGTCATAACTATGGACACATAGCTAGTGATTATAGAAGCATGATCGATACTTCCATGAAAGAGAATATTGATATCATATGTAAGAAATTATGGATAAGAAAACACGAAGAACAGGTGAACAAATACCAGGTCCTAGAGATCGCAAGATTAACAATAAAATATGATGAAGAAAATTCTACAAAGAAAAAGAAAGATGTCAGATATAGAAAGGTTTGGAAAATAACTGAAAGAAAAGAAGGACGGGTAAATAAGGAACAGGTTCAAGAGATTGTACTTTCAGGCATTGCATTGAAAGATGAATGCCCCAGAAAAAAATAAAGAAGTTAGACCTCAGAGAAATGATGAATCTAACAATGAAAATGATGATGAATACACATCAGAGAAGGAATTTTTTTGAGCCATCTGTCTTAGAGAATCCCAGGTAAAATGAATATTAGACAAGGGGATTCTATGCAATATTTGTGGCATACCAAATAACCATCCTTCAAGCATCTTGCATATTTTGAATGGACAGATCCAGAGCAGTCAATTAGCACAAGTACAATCAGTTGTATTAGTGAATACTTCATGATAATACAATGATAAATGGATCAACATTATGGACAGTTGTGCAGTAGAGTCTTAGATAGTATGGACATAGATGGATTCATAATAACACTTAGTAGGTTTAGAAAAAAATATGACAGTGGAAGAGAGCACCGATTCAGAGATTGGTTCAGAGAGTGGTTTAGAGACAAAGGAACATTATCATAATGGATGATAATTACATAGGAAATGGTGCGAACAATGCTAATGGATTCAAAATTAACAGACATTGTTTGGACACATGCAGTGCATACAAAAGTTCACATTCAAAATAGAGTAATGCTAAGAAACAACAATGAAAATACTCCCTATGAGCTATGGAAAGGAAGACAAAAAAATTTGAAGCACTTCAAAGTATTTGGAAGTAAATGATACATCAAAAGAGAAGATGGCAGAATGGGAAAGTTTGACTCTTGTGTGGACAAAGAAGTACTTGTTGATTACTCAAGTACAAGAAAATCATACAAGTGTTACAATATGAGGTTGAACAAAGTTGTGGAAAACATCAATGTAACAATTTATGAAACAGGTGGACAAGAATAAAAGGAAGAAGAAAATGAATCTATGTAACAACTTTACAAAGAAGAATAATAATATAAAGTAAAAGTCTACATCAAACAACCAGAAGGATTTCAGTTTTTAGAGAATGAAGATTACGTGTACAAAATGAAGAAGGGCTTGTATGGTCTAAAACAGGCTCCTAGAGCATGGTACTCTAGACTGGATAAATATCTACAAAATGCAAGCTTCAGAAAAGGAAATGCAGAGAACAACCTCTACATCAAGGTAACTCAAGATAATATTTTATTAATTGAAGTTTATGTTGATGATATTATTTTTGGAAGCAATGATTATAGGTTAAGCATGAAATTTTCACAGGATATGTAGAATGAATTTGAAATGTCATTTCTCAGTGAACTGTCATTCTTTATGGGTCATCAGATACATCAAATCAACCAAGGAATTTTTATTTCTCAAACTAGGTATATCAGAGAAATGATAAAGAGGTTCGGAATAGAAGATTGCAAAACAGTTACCACTCCTATGAAAATCGGTTGCAAGTTGAGAAAATATGATGATTCAAAGTCTACAGACCAGAGGCAATACAGGTCGATGATTGGTAGTTTACTATATGTGAAATCATCCATAGTAGATGTAATGCAGACAGTTGCACAGGTGGCATGATTTCAAGCAACACCAAAGGAATCACATGTATTAGAAGTGAAGAGAGTTTTCAGATATCTCAAAGGAACATAAGAGTACGGATTATGGTATCCAAAAGGAAAGGATATATCACTTATTTCTTACACATATGCAGATTAGGTAGGTTGCATTGATGACCGACGAAGCACCAGTGGAGTAGCGTTCTACTTGGGTGAGTGTTTATTATCTTGGCTAAGAAAGAAACAATCATCGATATCATTATCTACAACCAAGGTAGATTATATTGCAGCAACATGATGTTGTACACATGTTCTATGGATGAAACAAAATCTGACAGATATACAAGTTGCGTATGATGAGCCCATTCCAATCTATTGTGATAATACAAACACCATCAATATCTCAAAGAACCCAATGATGCACTCCAAGACGAAGCACATTCCAATCAACTATCACTTTCTACAGGAAAACATTGCAGAGAAGAACATCAGAGTTGAATATGTGGGCACAAAAGAACAAGTGGCAGACATATTTACAAAACCTCTTCCACGGGAATCCTTCAAGTATCTTCTCCAAAGACTCATAGTAATTTCTACTCCAAAAGGAATGATTTTGAATTCTTATCTTCTATGTCTTATATTTACACGAGGAATAACCATAAATAAGATAGTTCAGGTTGGGAGATCAGTTTCAGAAATATTTTAGTTAGGGGGATAAACCCTGGATGGAAAGATACATTTTCCATTGATGACAAAGGGGGAGAGATTTATCAGATGCAAAGGTAAATTCTTGGAGGAAGAGCATAGAGGCATGGTTCCAGGGGGAGCGATGGTCACAAGGGGATCATGAGTGATATGACTTTAGTATTGCATCAAAGTGTTTCCATCAATGCCAAAGGGGGATATTGTTTATTATTTGGGTTGGTTGTCATTCATGTAAACCCCTGTGGAAAGTTCAGTAGAAAATTTTGGAAGCAAAAAAATTTGGGTAATGGACCCAAGTTTGTTTGATGTCTAATAGTATGAGTTTTGATATATTTTCAGATAATACTATTCTATATGGATAGTACATGTCATTACATTTCCGTTGGGATGTGGAACGTCACATAACTTCTCACGGTTAGAGAGTTATGGACATGTGAAGTTGAAGAATCCTCACGAGTCATCTAGAAGCCCCAAAAGGTCAAAGTAGTCAAAGTGGTTGAAAAGAATAAACTATTTAAATAATAAATTGAAGTGATGAGTGTAGTATAAGTCAAAGTGGATACAAAAGAAATTATTTAAATAATAAAGTAAATGGACAAAATACTAACTGGACAAGTGGTTAGAAGTGGGTTAGCCCTAAAATAAAGAAATTGGTTTAAGATGGTTGGAAGGTAAATAATAAAGTGAAGTGATGAGTGTACTATAAGTCATAGTGGATACAAAATAATTTATTTAAATAATAAATTTAATGGAGAAATTACTATGTGGAAACGTGGTTAGAAGTAGATTAGCCCTAAAATAAGGAAAGTGGGTTAAGATGGTTAGAAGGCAACCCCTTGACAAAGCTACATGAAATTATAAATAATAGGCAAAGGTCTCTCATTTAATCACCTATGGAATATAATTGAATATCTATTTTGTGAAAGGTTATTTGGGCAGGTATTATTGATAGAGAGGAATGTAGAAAAAAATGTGTGGCAGGAAAATCACGGCAAGTATTATTTGGTATATGGTTGAGGTACATGTTGGGTACATGGTTGAAGCAAGTAGTTAATGAGTTGGCACATACATGAGGTGTATAGTTGATGATGTTGGTATGTCTTGATGCGTCATAGTTTATGTGTATTTGATGCATGATTCAGACATATTTGGTGCATGGTTGATGCACTCATTGATGGTATAGATTGAGGTACAGGTTTTATGCATGGTTCATGCATTTGTTTATGGCACAGGTTGAGGTACAGGTTTTATGCATGTTTCATGCATTTTTTTATCATACAGGTTGATTTATAAGTTGATGTATGGTACATGTTGGCACAGGTTATTGATACAGATTTTTATTGGTTGATTACAGGTTCATTGGTGTAGGTTTACATCAATATATCTCAAAGTGATATTGTGACAGTGGTTCCATCATTCTACTTATATGTCAGGGTAGTTGGACGGGGCAAGGAAAAGTGGTTGTAGCCACCTTTCGATTGTATCCAGACAACATATGGGGTTGTAGCCTCCTTCTGGTTGTAGCCAGAGAATTGAGAAGCTTGACCTTCCCTCAGGTTATAGCCTCAGAAACTAGGGGTTTGTAGCCTCCTGCTGGTTGTAGTGAGAGAATTGGGGAGTTGGATCTTCCTTCATGTTGTAGCCTAAGAAACTAGGGGGTTGGAGCCTCCTTCTAGTTGCAGCTGGAAAACAAAGGAAGTTGGTGCTTCCAATGAATGTAGTTCTTAAAGACATATAAAAAAAAGAATTTCATGGTTTTATTCTGCTTTGGGTTTCCACGTAAAAAGATGGTGTATTGTGTATGTTTGTGATTGCTCATTTTTTCATTTCTTATTTACTATGCAACTATTGAATGACAATTCTACATTGATATAACACTTGCATTTTATGGTGAAAAAGGATTAAATTTCTCTATTATTGATTCACCCCCCTCTTAGTAATCCAACAATTGGTATCAGAGCAGGTTCCTTCAGGAAATTGTTTAACCATTAGAAGGAGATCATGGATTAGTCTTAGAATGGAGTACCAATGTTTAATGGTGAAAATGGTTTGAAGTATGAGATGTGGAGTAGAAGGACGAAAGTATTTTTACAGGCAGAAGGAAATTATATTTGGTTATCAGTTGTTACAAGATATGATAGTTCAATATGGGCAAAGACTGTAGACAAGAAGGAATTGAAGAAGAATAACAAAATAAAAATCGATTTCATCTGAGAAGGATTACCTAATCTAGTAAGATAAAAGGTTGGTAAATGTTCATCGGCCAAAGAACTTTGGGATAAGTTACATGACATATATTCTTCAGCCATCATAGATTCATAAAATGCCAAAGAAGATGTAGATACAGATCAAGAAGAATTATGTTCACCATGTCAAATAGATTCAGAAGATGAAGATTACATAATCACAAGAGGTGTGTTGTTTTGCTTTAACTTTAAAAACGATGACATCTTGAAATAGAATTCCATGAAGTAAATGAGATAGAAAAACTAATTGAAAATGAAGACAATTATGAAGCATAATTGATTATTGCTTTAGATGAATTAAGAGAAGAAAATAAGTCATTCAAGAAATAATTGATGAAACAAAAGGAGAGTGCTCACATTTTTGAAGAATCCCAACAAGTCATTGAAAACTTAACAACTCAACTAGAAGAACCCAGAAAGATCGAAGAAAATATTGAATATCAAAAGTAGTATTTGGAATCCAACATAAAAGAAGAAAAGGAAGAAGCAAAAATGAGAGAGATGATATTGACTGATCATCTTAAGGAAATAACTAACGATCTAAGGCATCTTGAGGTAGAGTTTGGTCAAGAAGAGAAATGAATTGAAGAAGAAATAATCACATTAAAAATTCATCTTGAAGAAGCGAAAAGAACATAAGAAGTTATGAAGTCTGAGATAATGAATAAAGAAGAATAGGTGGAGAAGCTTGAGGAATAAGTTATCACATTGAGAAGTAAAATCGTCAATATCAAGAAGAACGTTGAAGAGACAAAAACATCCACATCATTTATAGAGATTGAAGAGAAGCACTCTAGGTTGATATAAAGGAAGAATGAAGAATATAGAATGACTTATGAAGAAGTATTCAAAGGGAGGAATCATGGTCAACCCGAATCTAAGAAAACTATTGAGGATACATCTTCAAGAAGACCATCCATGTTCAAGCCACAAAGGAGCTTCAATCATGATCATGATTAGTTAAGGAAAAAATTCAGAAGGAATACGCCACAAAGAATATCATTCACTCCCAGGTATGAAAATTTATTTTATGGTCATTTTTTTTATTGTACTAACTTTGGACATAATGTTGCAAATTGCAGGGATTATAAAATAAATGTTCAAGAAAGAAATTCCTATGTGGTACCACGTAACATTGAATGTTACAAATGTCATAGCTATGGACACATAGCTAGTGATTGTAGAAGCATGATTGATACTTCCATGAAAGAGAACACTAATATGAGATGTAAGAAATTATGGATAAGAAAACATGAAGAACAGGTGAACAAAGAACAGGTCCCAGAGATCGCAAGATTGACAATAAAATGTGATGAAGAAAATTCTACAGAGAAAAAGAAAGATGTCAGATACATAAAGGTTTGGAAAAAAACTGAAAGAAAAGGATAGGTAAATAAGGAACAAGTTCAACAGATTGTACTTTCAGGCATTGCAGTCAAAGATGAATCCACGAATAGAAAGAAATAAGTCAGAGATCAGAGAGACAATGAATCTACCAATGAAAATGATGATGGATACACATTAGAGAAGGAGTTTTTTTGAGCCATCCGGCTTAGAGACTCCCAGGTAAAATGAATATTATATAGGGGGAGTCTATGTGATAGTTGTGACATACCAAAGAAACATCCTTCTAGCATCTTGCAGAGTTTGAATAGAAAGATCCAGAGCAATCAGTTAGCATAAGTACAATCAGTTGTACTAGTGAACACTTCATGATAATATAGTGATAAATGGGTAAACTTTATGGAGAGTTGTGCAATAGAGTCTTGGATAATATGGACAGAGATGGATTCATAAGAACACTTAGCAGGTTTGGACAAATATATGATAGTGGAAGAGATCATGGATTCATAGATTGGTTCAGAGAGTGGTTCAGAGACAAATGAACATTATCATAATGGATGATCATTACACAAGAAATGGCTCGAACAATGCTAATGGATTCAAAATTAACAGATATTGTTTGGACACATGCAGTGCATACAAAATTTCACATTCAAAATAGAGTAATTCTTAGAAACAACAATGAAAAAACTCCCTATGAGCTATGGAAAGGAAGACCAAAAAATGTGAAGCACTTCAGAGTATTTGGAAGTAAAAGCTACATCAAAAGAGAAGATGGAAGAATGGGAATGTTTGAATCTCGTGTGGACAAAGGAGTACTTGTTGGTTACTCAAGTACAAGGAAATCATACAAGTGTTACAATATGAGGTTGAACAAAGTTGTGGAAAGCATCAATGTAACAATTGATGAAACGGGTCGACAAGAATTAAAGGAATAATAAAATGAATCAATGCAATAACTTTACGAAGAAGAAGAAGAAGATAAAGAAGAAGTCTACATCAAACAACCATAAGGATTTCATTTTTCAGAGAACGTAGATTACGTGTGCAAAATGAATAAGGGCTTATATGGTCTAAAGCAGGATCCTAGACCATGGTACTCTAGATTGGATAAATATCTACAACATGCAGGCTTCAGAAAAGGAAGTGCAGACAACAACCTCTACATCAAGGTAAATCAAGATATTATTTTATTAATTGAATTCTATGTTGATGATATTATTTTTGGAAGCAATGATGACAGGTTAAGCACGGAATTTGAAAAGGATATGAAGAATGAGTTTGAAATGTCATTTCTTAGAGAACTATCATTATTTATGGGTCATCAGATGCGTCAAATCAACCAAGGAATTTTTATTTCTCAAATTAAGTATATCAGACAAATTCTAAAGAGGTTTGGAATGAAAGATTGCAAAACATGTACCACTCCTATGCAAACCAGTTGCAAGCTGAGAAAATATGATGATTCAAATTATACAGACCAAAGGTAATACATGTTGATGATTGGTAGCTTACTATATGTGAAATCATCCAAACCAAATGTAATGCAGACAGTTGGACAGGTGGCACAATTTCAAGCAGCACTAAAGGAGTCACATGTATTAGAAGTGAAGAGATTTTTCAGATATCTCAAAGGAACATAAGAGTATGGATTATGGTATCCAAAGGGAAAGGATATATCACTTATTGCTTACAAAGATGCAAATTAGGCAAATTTCATTGATGACTAACGAAGCACCAATGGAGTAGCATTCTACTTGGGTGAGTGTTTAGTATCTTGGCTAAGAAAGAAACAATCATCAGTATCTTTATCTACAACCGAGGTAGAGTATATTGCAGCAACATGATGTTGTACACATGTTCTATGGATGAAACAAACTCTGAAATATATACAGGTTGAGTGTAATGAGCCCATTCCAATCTATTGTGATAATACAAACACCATCATTATCTCAAAGAACCCAATGATGCACTCCAAGACGAAGAACATTCCAATCAAGTATCACTTTCTATGGGAACAAGTTCCAGAGAAGAACATCAGAGTTGAATATGTGGGCACAAAAGAACAAGTGGCATACATATTTACAAAACCTCTTCCATGGGAATCCTTTGAGTATCTTCGCTAGAGACTCAGAGTAATTTCTAGTCCAAAATGAATGCTTTTGAATTCTTATATTATATGTCTTATATTTACACAAGGAAGAACCATAAAAAGAACAGTTCAGGTTGGGAGATTAGTTTCAAGAAGATTTTAGTCAGGGGGATAAACCCCGGATGGAAAGATACATTTTCCATTGATGACAAAGGGGGAGATATTTATCAGATGCAAAGGTAAATTCTTGGAGAAAGAGCATAGAGGCATGGTTCTAGGGGGAGCGATGGTCACAAAGGGAGCATGAGTGATACGACTTCAGTATTGCATAAAATTGTTTCCAACAATGCCAAAGGGGGGTATTGTTGATTATTTGGGTTGGTTTTCATTAATGTCAACCCTTGAGGAAAGTCTGGTAGCAAATTTTGGAAGCACAAAGATTTGGGTAATGGACCCAAGTTTGTCTGATAGATAATGGTATGAGTTTTGATATATTTGTTGGTAAGTCTATTCTATATGGATAGCACATGTCATTCAATTTCCATTGGTATGTGGAGCGTTACATAACTCCTCACGGTTAGAGAGTTATGGCCATGTGATGTTAAAGAACCCTCATGAGTCATCTAGAAGCCGTAAAAGGTCAAAGTAGTCAAAGTGGTTGCAAAGAAGAAATTATTTAAATAATAAAGTGAAGTGATGAGTGTAGTATAAGTCAAAGTAGATACAAAATATATGATTTAAATAATAAATTTAGTGAAGAAATTACTAAGTGGACAAGTGGTTAGAAGCGGGTTAGCCCTAAAATAAAGAAATTGGTTTAAGATGGTTGAAAGGTAAATAATAAAGTGAAGTGATGAGTGTACTATAAGTCAAAGTGGATACAAAACAATTTATTTAAATAATAAAGTTAATGGAGAAATTACTAAGTGGAAAAGTGGCTAGAAGTGGGTTATCCCTAAGATAAGGGAAGTGTATTAAGATGATTAGAAGGAAACCCCTTGACGAAGCTACATGAAAGTATAAATAACAGGCAAAGGTCTCTCATTTAATCACTTATGGAATATCATTGAATATTTTTTTTGTGAAATGTTATTTGGGCAGGTATTATTGATAGAGAGGAATGTGGCAAAAAAAGTGCAGCAGGAAAATCGTTGCAGGAAAAGTGCGGCAAGAAAATTGTGGTGGTAAAAATGCAACAAAAGAGGTGTGGAAGGAAAATCATGGCAAGAAAAGTGCAGTAGAAAAATTGCGGAAAAAAAGGTGCGGAAGGAAAAGTGCAACAGAAAACCAGGGAAAAAAAAGTGCAGCAAGAAAATCACAGTAGGAAAAGTGCAGGAGGAAAACCACGGCAGAAAATGTGCAGTGGGAAAATCGCGGCAGGTAAAGTGCGGCAGAAAAACCACGACATAAAAAGTGCAGCAGAAAAATCGTGTTAGGAGAACACTATAAGAAGAAAAAGATATGGTTTTCATATGTGTAGTGTTGAACTTATTAATATAGTTTAGGGTTTCCCTTGTAAATATGTTGAATTCCCTCTTGGAAGTTTAGGGATTGTTGTAGAATGGTTTTGAGGAAGATCTATTGAAGTATATTGTCAGTGCACTTAGTTTGATTTATTGACATATCTTGTGGTGCATTGTGAGAGACACTTGTTAGTGGTATTAGTATATGATTGGATTATGAATGGTACATCCTTGAGGCTACATAAAAGTGAGGTTAAGGCACATGGTGATGTAAGGGTTTATGGTATTTGGTTATGGATAGAATGATGTATTGCTAGAGAACTTTTGATAGTTATATTGGTATATGTATTTGGTATATGGTTGAGTTACATGTTGGGTACATGGTCGAGATAAGTAGTTGATGAGTTGGAACATACATGTGTATAGTTGATGATGTTGGTACATCTTGATGAGTCATAGTTTGTGTATTTGATGCATGATTGGTACATATTTGGTGCATGGTTGATGCACTCGTTAATGGTATAGGTTGAGGTACAGGTTTGGTTCATGGTTGATGCATTTGTTTATGGTACAGGTTGATGTATGGTACATGTTGGCACATGTTATTCATATAGATTGTTATAGGTTGATTACAGGTTGATTGGTACAAGTTTACAACAACATATCTCAAAGTGATAGTTTGATAGTGGTTCCATAATTCTACTTCTACATCAAGAAGGTTGAATGGGGAAAGGACAGGTGGTTGTAGCCAGAGAATATAAGGGGTTGTAGCCTCCTTCTGGTTGTACCCAAAGGATTGGGGAGTTAGAGCTTCCCTCAGGTTGTATCCTAAGAAACTAGGGGTTTGTAGCCTCCTTCTAGTTGTATCTAGATAATTGGGGAGTTGGAGCTTCCTTCAGGTTGTAGCTTGAGAAAATAGGGGGTTGGAGCCTCCTTCTAGTTGCAGCTGGAAAACAAAGGAAGTTGGTGCTTCCAATGAATTTAATTCTCAAATACATATAAAAAAAGACATTTTGTGGTTTTATCCCTCTTTGGGTTTCCATGTAAAACATTGGTGTACTGTGTATGTGTCTGATTGCTCATTTGTTCATTGTTTATTTACTCTGCAACTATTGGATGATAATGCTACATTGATATAACACTTGCATTTTATGGTGAAAAAGGATTAAATTGCTATATTACTGATCACCCCCCTCTAAGTAATCCAACACTTAGAGGAGGAATCAAGGAATAAACCATAACATTGTTGCTTCACATCAACATGGGTTTTAGAAGAGTCACTATTATAAGAACCATAAATAATATTCCAGGCATCAATTTCATCAAAGTGATTCTCATACTCTAGATTATGTTCAAACTTCATCACAATCACCTAATAAAAGGGTCAAATTGATAAGGTATGCTCCTACTAATGGATTTTGGAATGTAGGGTACCGCATTATCAATAAGATTTCCCTGAAAAGAAGAACGACGGACATCTAGAACAAGACAAAAATTCTATTATATATATAGGAAGATCCCATAGGATTCATGTAGTTGTGCATAATTTTCAAGTTGAGAATCAGTCTATGGTGCTTGAATCACCAAGTAAATTGAATAATATGGATGTAACTATTCTAATTGATCCAGGTGCAACTGATATTTTTATTTCTCCAAATTCTTTAGTGAAATGTAAACTAGTGGAAATAGATCAAAATGATTTTGACCAGGTTAAGATGTTATCGGGTCATTCAAAAAAAGTAGAATTATTAGTATGCGAGTGGCCTTTATATTTGGGAGTGTGTATCACACATGTGAACCTTTGTGTGACACATCTTGGACATTATGATGTAATAATAGGAATTGATTGGCTTGAATCCAATTGGATTGTGCTAGATTGTAGAGGTAAGACCCTTAATTTTGTAGATGATGAGGGCCAATCGATGATTCTCCAAGTGGAAAAGAGATAGGTTTCCCTGAGACTGATTTCAACATTGCAGTTGAAACAAAGTCTCAGAAAAGGATGTAAAATGTATGTTGTGATGACCTTAAATGAGCGATATCTTTCATACTTAGATAAATATCTAGTTCTTTCATAATTCGTTGATGTTTTTCCTAATGAGTTGTATGGTCTACCTCCAAAGCATGAGATTGAATTTTCCATTGAACTAAATCATTGTACCGAACTAGTATCTAGATCTCCTTACCATATGTTTTTTCCTAAACTTAGGGAGTTATAGGTGCAACATCAAGAATTATTAGATAAGGGTATGATTAGACCCAATGTTTCAACTTGGGGAGATCCAATGATATTTGTTAATAAGAAGGATGGATCTCTTTGACTTTGTATTGATTACAGACAGTTGAATTGAGTAACTATTAGAAATCAATATCCTTTACCTCACCTTGATTATTTATTTGAGAAAATGAAGGGATCCTTAGTGTTTTCCATGATCGATCTTCAATCTAGGTATCACTAACTTAGAGTTAAGGAAGAACATATTCCTAAAACTGTTTTCGAACTTGTTTTGGTAATTATGAGTTTGTGGTGGTTCCTTTTGGGTTATATAATTCTCTAGGAGTATTTATGATCCTGATGAATGGTGCATTTAATAATTACTTGTACAAGTTTGTGCAATTGTTCCTTGATGATATCTTAATTTATTCCAATATGTTGGAATTACTAAGACAACTGAGGGGGGGCAGGTGAATCAATTGTTATTGTGCTTAAACAATTATGACCATTTTAAACTCATTAGAAAATACTCAGTGACGATCACAATAATTAAGGGAAGTAAGCAATAGAGTATTCAACATCAATCACACATGAAATAAAGAGAGACAAATATTTCTGAGGAAATCCATAAAGGGAGAAAACCTCTTCTTCTTGATATGATAACTAGTCTTTATTTTTTTGTACATTATCATTCTTATGGGCACCAACTCCTTTCGAGTCTACCCCCTCTGTTTTACAAGAAGCAACTTGCTGAGAGCACTAACTCTCTGGTTTTTCTAGCACCCACTAGAAGGAAGAACCAACTCCCTTTTTGTTCCAGCACCAACTGGATGGAAGCATTAACTTCCAGTTACACAGGCACCATCCTTTATAACACAAAACAATAGCTCTCCCTTGCACCACCCTACCAACCTAGTTTTTCTGGATGCAACCAGATGGAAGTTACAACTCCCTATGTTCAAACACCCACTTGAAACTTTGAGGACAATAATCCTCCCTAGCACCTCCCTACCACCCTGAGATATAAATCATTGTTACTAA
>JASDQU010304443.1:0-13643 GCA_032191745.1 Picea mariana
CTTTACATTAAGTCTAAAGGTGATAATTTACTAGTTGTTTTGGTTTATGTAGATGATATTATTTTTGGCTGTACTAATGAATCATCTATCTAGTGGTTTGCTAATTCTATGCAAACAGAATTTGAAATGTCCATGATAGGAGAACTGTCATATGTTCTTGGCCTACAAGTAAAACAAAGCTCTGTAAGAATTTTTATTTCTCAAGAAAAATATTTGAAAGAGATGTTGAAGAAATTTCATATGGAAGATTCCTCTACAGTTAGCACACATATGGTGGTTGGTTGTAAGTTGAGTAAAGATGATATCTCACCAGATGTTGATCAAAAGACATATCTCTCTATGATAGGCAGTCTTATGTACATCACAACATCCCGTTCTGATATAATGCAAGATGTTGGAATGGTAGGTCGTTTTCAGTTTGCTCCTAAACAAATTCATTTGGTAGCTGTTAAAAGGATATTTAAATACTTGAAGGGAACAATGCCTTATGGTCTATGGTATCCTAGAAATCAGAATTTCCAGTTAACTGCTTATTCAGATGCAGACTGGGAAAACTGTGTTGATCTGAGAAAAAACACAAGTGGAGGAGCATTCTTTCTGGGTGACTCATTAGTTGCATGGCTTAGTAAAAAGAAAGGATCCATTTCATTATCCACTACAGAGGCAAAATACATCACTGCTGCTACTTGCTACACACAAATCTTATGGATGATACAAACTCTTGTAGATCTAAAGGTAACTTACACTGATCCTATTCCAATTCTTTGTGATAACACCAGTGCCATTAGTGTCTCCAAAAATCACGTTCTTCATTCCAAGACTAAGCATATTCAAATAAAGTACCATTTTCTCAGAGAACAAGTTACAAACAAAATTGTTCAGTTGAATTATATTCCTTCCAAAGAACAGATGACTGATATCTTTACTAAATCATTAGCAGTGACCCCTTTTGGATATCTTCATAAAAAAATTGGCGTTATAATTTCTCGTGTCTAATATGTTCACCTTGTTAGGGGGAGTACTTATTGAATATCTAGTGTATTTCCAAGATGTGTATAGTCGACAGGGGGAGTATGTTTTGCAACAAGATCAGGGGAAGAATCTTTCTTCTTTGACATTGATGTCAAAGTGGGAGAAAAGAGTTCGGGAGGAGAGTCGGAGTTCGGGAGGAGATTCGAGTCTAAATGCATGCGGGTGCTTGTATTTCCATCAATGCCAAAGGGGGAGATTGTTGCTGAATATTTAACAGACAGTGAATGCTTGTCATTGATGGAAAGTACAACAATGAAGATGGCCTGAGTACAGGAGGTTTGTAACAGACAGGCATAAAAACAGGAACAAAAGATAAGATCAGGAAGACCAACAGTGCAACAAATGATCCCAACAGTGCAACAATCATCGAAGCGAATGATTGTCATTGATGGCAAGTACAAAAATGAATATGGCATGAGTACAGGAGGTTTGTAATAGACAGGCATAATCTAAACCGTTGATTAGGCATGTTGAAGGCCCGTAAATTTTAAGAAGCATTTATGTTCGTTGGATCCCTTCCTGAATTCCCGATGGCCGTTAGATATGAATAAGAGCATGTTGAAGAGGTAGGCCCATAAGGTTTGAGAAGAATTTCTGTTCGTTGGATCCCCTTCAAATTCCCGATAGAAGGAGGGTCATCGGATCTGAATGTAGACAAGAAGAGCACACTAAAGAGGAGGACAGATATCAGACGTTAGATCCAAAAGCAGGACCCGACCATTGTTGGATCAAGGAGAACCTGTATGCTTTTTAAAGTACAAGGAGAAGTGGGCATACAAAATTTTGAAAGAAGGAGGACCATCCATTTACGGGTAGAACACGTGGGGATAGATCGCCAGTTCACTAACTATAGAGTTGAAGGAACGATGTTCCCTAACCTGTCAAAATCGCTATATGTGAAAGCGTGATTTAATCTCAGCCATTAGATTAAGGTTGAATCTGGACCATTGATTCCAGTCCATGTTGGAGTTTCGGGGATCGAGAGTTGGAGATGTCAAGTAATATCATCTACAGGAATCCTGATTTTGTGATATGAAAAATCGTGACTTAATCGCAGTCGTTGAATCAAGATCAAATCTCGACCATTGATTCCAGCCCATGTCAGAGTTTCGGGGATCGAGAGTTGGATATGTCAAGTAATATCATCCACAGGAATCCTGATTTTGCGATATGAAAAATCGTGACTTAATCGCAGCTGTTGAATCAAGATCAGATCTGGACCGTTGATCCAACTCCATATTGGAGTTTCGCGAATCGCGACATGGAGAGACAAAAAAACATTGCAACAAGAATGCCGAAATCGCGATATGCGAATTCGCAATTCAATCGCAACCGTTGATCCAACTCCATATCGGAGTTTCGCGAATCGTGACATGAAGAGGGAAAAGGAACAATGCAACAAGAATTCTGAAATCGCGATATGCGAAATCACGATTTAATCGCACCCATTGAATCAAGATTGAATCTGGACCGTTGATCCAAGTCCATTTCGAGGTTTCGAGGATCGAGTGTTGGAGATGTCAAAGAATATTAACATCAAGAATCTCGATATCGTGATATGAGAAATCGCGACATAATTGCAACCGTCAGATGAAGATGTGATCTGGACCGTTGATACGACTCCATTACGGAGTTTCGTGGATCGATAATTTGAAGTGACAAAAACACTGAACGTCAAGAGTGTCGAAATCGCGATGTGTGAAATCTTGACTGAATCTGAACCGTCAGATCAAGATGTGATCTGGACCGTTGATCCGACTTCTTTACGGAGATTCGTGGATTGGGATTTGTAAGTGACAAGAACATTGAACATCAGGAATGTTGAAATCGTGATATGCGAAATCATGGAATGATATGAATTGTCAGATCAAGTTTTGATCAGAGGGTTACTGTTCTCTCTCACAGTTAACTCCTCAGTTTCGAATCTGTTAGCGAAACAGACTCATGATTGCCGATTAGTTGGCATTTCAGTTGCAGAGACAGTTGTCTTCCTTTTGCCTAAGGAGATGGGAATTTCAACCGACGTGAGTGTGTATAAAAGAAAATGAGACATATAGCGTGTGGTTGGTTGTTCTGCATGAGAAATGAATAAAATTGTAAGAAAGGGAAAATCAGAGTGCGCAGAGTGAGATGGAGAATATGCACAGTGTGAGATGAAACTCAGGGAAGAGTAATTGATGATGAAGAAAACTTGAAGCTGAGCAGAATGACAGAAGAAGTTGATGCAGAGCAGACCTGCTAAACAGACAGAGGAAGAAAGGAATTGCAGAACAGTTAGAAGATGACCGGATTTACAGAATAAAGAAAGATTGGTAAGAATTGATTTATCTGTGTAGTTGAATGCTTATTTGTTCATTTATGTTTTAGGGAGGTTTGGAGGTGCTCGAGAGGACTGTTGTCCTCAGAGGTTCAAGTGAGAACTTGAACATAGGAAGTTGTAGCTTCCATCTGGTTGCAACCAAAGAAACCAGGGTGGCAGGGTGGTGCAAGGGAGAACAAGTGTTCTCTGTTATATAGGTTGGAGCCTGTGTAACTGGAAGTTGGTGCTTCCATCCAGTTAGTGCTGGAACATTAATGGAGTTGGTGCTTCCTNGTGGGTGCTAGAGAAACCAGAGAGTTGGTGCTCTCAAACAAGTTGCAGCTTGTAAAACAGAGGTAGTAGCCTCAAATTGAGTTGGTGCTCAATTATAGATGATGTACAAAACTTAAAAGATTGCCTATCATTTCGAAGAAGAAGGGGTTTTCTCCCTTTATGGGTTTCCTCATGAAAATCTATCTCTGTGTATACCTTATGTGTGACTGATGCTCTTTAATTTTATTGTCCATATGCTATATATTGTTGATGATCAGTTGAAGAAAGATTAATAATGTTTTAATAGACTTAAAATTGTTTAAGAGCAATTACAATTGATTCACCCCCCCTCTCAGTTGTTTTAGTAATTTCAACACTATTCTGTTTATCCATCACATCGTCTCTAGTTTTCGTTCCTCCACGTGTAACTTCTACTATTATGGGATGATTGTCGTGTTGTTATGTTGCTATCATTTGTATGTGTTTGTTCTGGTTCCCTCTTGCCTACCATTTTTCTATCAGTTGAGGATAATCCTCTGTCGTGTGGTCCATTTCTTTGCATTAAATGCATATCGTGCAAGGATTCAGGCAGTCGCATCCTAAATGTCCCAATTGATTGTATTTATAACAAATGATTGGTCATCTTCCTCCTCTACCAAATCCATCTCTTCCTAAGCCTTTAAAGCCTCCTCTGCCACCTTGATTATAACCTCCTCTTGGAGTATTATACTACAGACCTTCTCCTTATGTTGTTTCATTTTATTCTTGGATTCTGTAAGCATCTTCAGTTTGTTCTCATTAGGTCCAACATGTGACAATATTTCTTTTTGTGTCTGATAGACTTACAAAAATTGCAAAATAAATTCCTCGCAGTGCTCTAGTATTTTTGCATCAATGGACAATTATGAGGGTGGTGACCCACCATCTTGCAAATTTCACACCATAATCATAAAATATTTGGGTCTCCTGTATTCAAGTATTGTTGGAATGATGGACACTCATATTTATGATGGTCCTCTATTTTACAGGTGATATACCAGACTCCCTCCCACTTTTATTTTCCTTTCATAATTTCCTGCAACTGAATAGTCAGTGTAGCCAATTGTGACTACAGTTGACCCATCCCCACATTATTTTCTCCTAGATGGGACACTTCCAATTTCATCGCAATTTCTAGAGATTATGATTATGTCACAGCCTTCTACTGCGTCAAAGTGCAGTGTATATGTTGAAATAAACATGCAATAAACCATTCTTTGTGTTGTTGATCTGGAATTTGGAATGTTATTTGGTATTTCAATATCTTAAACCTTTGCTCAAAGTCTCATACGGATTCATTTACTATCCTTTTTATCTCCTTCAACTTTGTAATGCGTTGTGACTGCAACTTAGGCTTTTATAATTCTTTCAGCAAGGCTTGTCTTACCTCTGCCAATGTTCTCGTCTGGACTGTAGGTGTAGTATTCTGGTATTTCATATACCATAATAGTGCGAGGTCTCTGATGGTTGTCACCAACTGCACAATATTCACATCATCATCTTGGGAATTATTTACAATCCATATCATTTCACAAATGAACAGATGTTCTAGATCTTCTAATCCACCCCCCTGAAAGAGAGGCATTCTTAAGGTGGGATCTACCCCCGCCATCGGATTTTGTGTGATATTCTTTCTTGATACCACTACCTAATTCAAACTCGATGTACTACTTTCACTACTTTAATTACTTCCACTACTTCCTCCACTAACTACAATTGATAAAACTTTTGGTCTTACCTCACTTCTTGGCGACACACATGGTTTCATGGGTTTGACGCAGAGTATGATCTGAGTGGGATCCTTTTCTACTGGATTGAGATGATGGATCTTTTCTTCTTTGCATAAACTCCCTTCGATCTAGAATATTGCAACAATTTCCCTTTACTTGATCTCACTATGTTTCCCTTCTCTCTCAACCACAATCCTCTTCTTATTCGGTCTAAATCTCTTACTGTTTCACAATATTCCAATCTCTTCATTCGTCGCACTCTTCGTCACTCAGCATCCTCAGCCCATCCATTCCTCATTCCTTATTTTCATCCATCTCTATACTTAGATCATTTCCTGGTCATCCCACGGTTCCGTTATGTGCATGAAGGTTCTTAACAATCAGATTCCATTACATTTTTGTCACAGAACATATTAATCCACATAGATACTGACTTAAGGTATCTTCTGTGTGATCCTTTAGAGAATTCCCTTTTTGCAACACTGTATGAGTGAGTGAAATATATAAAAAAATTCAATAATGTAACCTCCCAGCACACTATCCACCCAGTAGTCAATTGTGTGTGATGTCTTATTACTTACTACATTAACCTGTTGAATCAATTCATAAGTCAAATTCCTCGGAATTGCAGTTCAATAACTTCCAGTTTGTTCATTAAATCTCTGGATCCACTCAACTAACACATTCAGTAAGTCAACGAAGAAAATTTCATGCAAATTTGTAAAAACATACCTTTGTAACCATTCTTCCACGTTGATCTATGGAATTTGATTCTAGTCTACTGAAATCTCGATCTCCTTACTATTCCACCATTCTTTAATCTCCTCCTTAGTGGGCCTCCACATCCCCCTCATTAGCAGATCCTAATCCCAACAACAGAACCATTTGTTGACGCATAGTGGACAGACCCAGGGTTAGTCATCAATAAACCAACAAAACCCTTAGACACCGACCCTTTCGGCATCACTTTCAAGCAAGTGAATTCTCACCCGAGGCATCTACAGGGGTTGCATGAACCAAGTTTCTGCAGTAGGGGGAAATGAGGTATTCAACATAACCATACTATTCATCTATTGTGCATGTAGCTTTTGTTACTTAACCTTTAATTGTCATGCAATGTACCCTGTGTGTGACATTACTCCACTTAACATTCACCCACTCATCATTATCTTAAGTGCGTAGGATCATATCAGCATATATCAGTGACATCTTCAAAATACTAAACATTTACCGTCATCGCGCAATAACCATAAATAGTAAACAAATCTATACTAACCATCCATCATATGCATCAGAAACATAACACACAAAAGAAACACATCAAGACACAAGGCTTTAACGTGGTTCACTCCAAACTGGGCTACGTCTACAACATATGGCTTCTTATTTTATTCATTCACAATCTCCTTAAAATTGCACACCGTGCTTATAGTAAGATATATCAATTGACATTACCTAAATCTGCCTTGTAACACACCCACGACGGGGCATAAAAAAATTTCATTTTTCCTCAATTCTCTCTAGGTTCCCTCTTCTTCAATTGCAGGTTCTTCCAAACCCAGGAGCTCTTTCCTGGCCCCTTTGAAGGGTTTGAGAAACATGCACTAGCTCTCCAGGCTAGCCCCTTCCTTCATATGATCTCAGGCTGTGACCATGGGTCTAACCAAAAGGCGCTTCGTAACTTCTCATTTCGGGTAATCGTGTGTGATACAACCTCGAATCTACAACTCCAAAACTTGTGCTCGTGTCAGATTGACGGTCCACAATCCCCACGATCTAACGATTCTTCTCTCTCCTTCGCGTATCGAGACTTCACGTCTCGGGATGTTGGAAGACCAATCACCTCCCTTCTCCCGATTTCTGATTCTACGCTCACTTCATATCGATGGTCCACAAATTTTGTCGATCCAACGACTCAGATCAACTCGTGAGTTCGCACTTCGTGAGTCCTCAAAACTCTGCCTTTGACTTCTCGGAGTAGCAAGTTAGCGAAATGTTGATCTCTCACCACGTGTCCTTCCCAGCATCGACGACTAGGATCAACTCCACTCGTGTCCTTGCCAGCACTGATGGCTAGGATCAACTCCACTCTTCCCCTTGCAAATCTTCTGAAGTTCGAGTTCTCGAACTCCTGGATCTGCTACCACCTGTCAAATCTAACGATGGACAGTTCTGATGACTTCGAAACTTATCTCATGCACTTTCCTTAGGATCCAATGACTGTTGGTCCACACATTCAAATCTAACGGCTCAGATCTGTTCTCCTCTTTTCTGCGCGCTCCTCCTGTATATCTCTGATATGATGGCCCAGATCCTTTCTCATGAATCGGAAGTTCGCGTTTCAGGACTTTGGAAAACAACCTCCTCCTTTCTTCATGAACTGTTTTTCTCTCCTTGGGATCCGAAGGAGATTTATTATCCCCATCAAGGGAAATTTGAGGTTATTTGATATAATGAACCCTCTCGTATAGTTTTCACATTCTTCCTCTAGTGATATCATGGCTAGTACTTTCAAGGCTTCACCCCCACAGTCAGTTATCGACAACTCAAACAATAATACATTTACATTGTCCTTCTGCCTTAGCATGGTAATTCTTATTTTATGATTAATTACAAACTAGGGGAAACAAGGATATTACATGCCTCATCTGTTCTACTGCGATGCGATCCTAACTCCTGAAAACCTCAATCATAACTCAAAACACCTAAACACTTAGCCAATTCTTCACTCTCCTCATTCTTTTTTCCTACTCAAAACCCATTACATATTTATAGTATTTTATTAGGGCTATAAGCCCGTTACAACATGGTTACAAAGTGAATTTTTTTCCCAAAAATTCCTAACTAACTCTCGTTTCTTGTGCACTGACTCCTGACAATGTGCTAATTGTTTTCTGCGCATGTTGTTTCTTTGCCAAAATGTCGCACAATCCGCTTCTGCATGATTCCCAACACTTATCCAAAATAGCGTGTTCCAACAAAGACTATTTATGAAGATTCGTTTTTACTTTTTGAAACACCTTACATAAAGAAATGGTAATCATTTAGCATATAAGACATACAAAACTATAATTCATGGAAAAATGCTTAGAGCACTCCCTAATGTTTAAATACATGATAATGAATGTATTTTTATGCTTATACCATATGATGATATGGATATGAATGTATTCTTTACTCTCTCAAAAATCCATAATGCAACATACCTCCTTCTCATACACAATGATAGTGTCATGCCCATTCTGGTCAACTTATGTCCCAATAAAATTAAGACTTTCACAATATCTTAATATAGATGGTAGTTTCTATAATTCTTGTTTCAAAATCTTTTAAGAAAGATGATAGTTTATATAATTCTTTTTGTGGATATTCCTCTAAAGTAGTACAACCTTATACTGTTTATTAAGGCTTCCTCTTTTTTGTGGGTCTTCCTCTAAAGTAGTACAGTTTTATACTATTTATTAAGGCTTCACAAAACAATAGTACAATTTTTTTTTTGTGCTGGTTTTTGCTTCTTTTATGTTTTATCGATAGATTCAAAGAAAAATAATATAATTACATGAAATTGGCTTACAAAGTCCTTTCTTTAAAAACCATAAACTTTTTCAATATATAGACAATTTCAGTGCATTTTCTAGTTTGGTCAAAATGACATAGACCAAAAGGGTTTGTTCATCACGCCGCCAACTATACCATCATCCTAGAGACGTCACATGCACTTCAAAATTAACATCAACCCCAAGAAAGTTTATGTTGTGTCTTATTGTCAATCGATGCAGTTTTCAGCATTTGCTATTGGTTTATATACACCGATGCAAGAAATATAAACTTAGGAGTAGTGTCGAACTTGGATTTTGCATTGCCAGGTCTTTTAAATCCCTCCCTCCCTCTCTGTATGGATTTTGAATTGCCAAGATTTTGAATTACCAGATTTTGAATTGAAATCCTTCCCTCTCTAGATATAGAACAATTTATTGTTATATCTAGTGATTCCCTAAAGTAATTAATGGATGATATAATTGTGATAAATGTAAAGTTCACTCTGTCTTAATCAGCAATCCATAGTGCCATAAATCTTTATAATGCAGTTAAAAGTGCAACAAACATCAAAAACCTTTCCACAAGAGTTTATATTATATTACATTATTTGATATTATATTACACAAGAGTTTTATTACTATATTTCAGTTGATTTGGTTATGAAAATCACCTTGGATATAAATTTCATAATCCTTATATTAAATAAAGATTTATTTATATATGCATAAAGAAAACTTGGAATACAATAAGGCAATATAAAACTTTAATACTATGAAATTCAATGGATATGTACATGGTGGCTACCTTTTCTGTACTGATTTTGCTGGGTGATAATAATTAATAAGCATATCCTAATTGTTGGGTGATAACAATTAATAAGCATATCCTAATATGATATGTTTGATACCAAAGTGGTCATGATATTTTCTGAAATTACTTTGTTATAAGTGTTTTAGATAATGATATTTTCTGAAATTACTTTCTTATAAGTGTTTTAGATAGTAATAAATTATTGTTAAATTATTCAATCTTCATAATTACTTTGTTCTATGATATAAGTGCTTATAGATGGTCATAAACTTGTTCTATATGTTATAAGTGTTTATAGATAGTCATAAACTATTGTCAAATTGTTCAACCTTCACAATATATGTTATAAGTGCTTATAAATAGTCATAAACTATTGTTAAATTGTTCAACCTCCACAATTACTTTGTTTTATGTTATAATTCAATTGCTTTGTTCTATGTTATATATATTTTAGATAAAAGTATTGTCAAATTAGTCAACCTCCACAATTGGTTTTTCTTTGTTTTAAGTTTTTTGTTATATATATTTTAGATAGTTATAAATTATTGTCAAATTGGTTAACCTTCACAATTATTTTTGCTTTGTTCTAAGTTTTTTTGGACATTCATAAATTATAAATCATTTTTTCTTTGTTTTAAATTTTTTGTTATATATATTTTAGATAGTTATAAATTGTTGTCAAATTGGTCAACCTCCACAATTGTTTTTGCTTTGTTCTAAGTTTTTTGGACATTCATAAATTATAAATCATAATCAAATTATTCTGAATATTCATAAACAATTGCTTTTACTTTGTTCTAAGTTTTCTAGCCAATCATAATAATCAAATTATTCTGAGTCATAAATTATTCTGCTCAATTCTTAACAGTCATAAATTACCACTCTACTGCCATTTTCAACCTCCACAATTACTTTGTTCTAAGTTTTCTGTACAATGATTAATTATCAATCTCCACAATTGCAATTGTTCAAAGTTTTTTGTACAATCATAAATAATCAACCTCCACAATTTTTTTTTGTTCTTATAGTCAAATTATTCTGAGCAGTCATAAATTATTCAGCGCAGTCGTGCAGTCATAAATTACAGGTCTACTGCCATTGGGACAGTATTATTCAAAACCCCAATTATGCGTAATCATAAATTACAGGTTTAGTGCCATTTAGGACTGTATTATGCAAAACCCCAACGAGAGCATCTGAACCAACACTTAGATTTGAAGCCTGGAATCTCAGTAGTCCTCAAATGAAAACTCCAAGAAAAGTCCCTTATAGAAAAACCCCAGCGTTTTCTCAAAGAAAAACCCCATCACACGCCAAAGAATCAATACCAAAACTTGAACATGAACATCACACGCCAAAGAACCAATACCAAAACTTGAACATGAACCTGAAACCTCCCGTGGTCCTTTAAAAAACGGATGAAGGTATGATGGACAGGCATAGACACAACAAATACGAATTAAGGTTATTTTAAGCTACACATTCATAGCAAAAAAAGTTTCCATCCTGATAGCGAAAAAAGTTTCCATCCTGATAGCAAAAAAAAACCTTGCAGAGACACCAAAACAATGTATGACGGAACAGAACAGAGGATTTAGGGAAAAACAGAATCAGTGTTTTTATTCATAAAGCGTGGCCCAAAACTCATGCATGTTACATACAATGGAGGCGCAACCATGAACTCTCCAGAAGCAACTACTAAAATATCTTATTTGTCTACACCTATACAAACAAAACACAGAACAATACTGTAATTCATTCCTTCCTTCCTCTGCATATGTATCGGTACCCATGGTGCCCTCGCGGCTCCTCTGTAGTTTAGCAATAATGTGGCACGCCAACGAAGAACGGCCGCAGCAACTTTTTCTGCCATGGTTCCCTCGCGGCTCCTCTTCTTTCGCCTGCGGTGGTATTTCATCTCTTTCCTTCCAAGTCCATTCAAATCCAAAATCACATGGAGTGACCGGAAAATTAGGAAATTCAAAATTCAAATCTAAATTATGGCGCAGAGCTCATGAACCCATGGGCATGCACACACCCATACCATCTACATTTTACTACAGGTAAATGTTCCGTAAATCGCTATACCCACGTGCAAGAATCAGTCTTCTATGTCCGTAGAGGGATGGGGCATGTGCATGGCAAGAGATATCCATAGCTATATCCATCTGCTGATAGAGTCTTAATGACTCTGCAGCAGGCTGGATATTGCTTGCCAAATTTAAGAATGTCCCAGAATGTACCGTTGGGGAGTAATGAGCTATGAGGATCACCATGATTGGAAGGTACACGGAGTACCAGGTGGATTTTTGCTGATGCTACTGGTGTTTTATCATAAATGCATGGGTGACATCTCATCTGTGGATTTTTATGAGTTATATCAATTTTTCATAAATAGAAATTAGATATTCTAGAAGCTAATCAAATTAAGTCTTTTATACTATATTTTAATAAATTGTGCATGTACCTGTAATAATTTGTCTTACTCAACAAATTGTTATTTTTCCAGATTTCCACAACTAGTAAACTCAATATTAACATCATACAAAACGATATTTCATTTCTATCCAAACTTAAAGCTGTAAATCAAAAAATTTAATAGTAAAGTTATAATTGAAATAAGACCAAATGATGTATAAATTGTACTAATATGCCACTAGAACAATTTGTCACTACAGATGTGATAAATAAAACCAAAATATATACTAGGAAGTTTAAATTCTTTTAGATTCCTTAATCTTTAATTACTGATTTTTGTTTATGCATGAAATAGATAAAACACAAAAAATATAGAATAGTGAAGTACAATCTTACACCATCCACAAAATAGCATAGATTTTTTTTTACGAGAGAAAACCCAGCCGTAAGGTGAGGCTCTGTGTTCTCTTTTCTTTGGTATGGAAATAATGCAAGTACAAAGGAGAATTTACTTGAGACCTATGTCTTATGAAACAAAATACAATAACATAGAATGAAACCCCTTCTCCTTAGGACCCTGGTATTTAGGCATAATTTTTTCATACAATCTCCAATTAACTTGATTGTTTCATAGTTAAAAAGGTCTCAATGTATAGAAGGCATAATTTTTTGCATACAATCTCCAATTAAGATGATTTTTACATAGTTGTAAAGGTCTCAATGTATAAAAAAGGCCTTTGATGACCAAAAATAACTCTTAAAGATTTCAAACCCCAATTCTTACACTAGACCTTCTGTTAAAATTACCATACAACATGATTACTCAAATTTATAAGTGACAAATAATACAATGAGCCATTGCAGAACACCAAATTTACATTTAATAATCTTAAATGTCTCATAAAAAACTACGAGACACTCTAGAGCCTTTACATGAAAAGCTAAAAAAAAATTGGAAAAATTCACTTCCCCAAGTGTCTGTACCATAAAGAGCAGATCCAGTGCCTTCACCTCGCAGATAGCACATGTAATTTTTTAGGGCTTCTATAGCTCTTTCGGTGTCGACCTCAGAGATTGTCACCATTTTTATTTTCTCATTTGTCTTATGATTTTCTAAAAATTTTATCAATTCTGAATTGCCATAAATTCTTAATTTTTTAAGTGCTTTTAAATTTAGATAACTTTCTGAAAATATTTTTAACTTTGGACATATAGTTATAGTAAAAATTTGAAGTAAAGGCATTGCCTCTTCTTCTACCACTGGTAACTCTTCCAATCCAAATAAAAAAGCTAGTGAAAAAATTTCCAAAGAAGGAAATGCCGCTCTGCCACCAAATTCTTTGGGAAGCTTCCTCAACATAGGACAATCAATAATCTCTAATTTCCTCAAACTCCTAAGTGTATGCAGAAGTGAAAGTTCTTCGAGCTTATTGCACCTACTCAGTCGAAGAGAACTCAACTTTTGAAGATCACAAACCCCGATTTTGACCAAGTGAAAGCAT
>JASDQU010304444.1:0-13694 GCA_032191745.1 Picea mariana
ATTATCCACCAAAATCTTATCACAAATACTTGTGACAAAACTTGCACATGAGAGAGCACATGAGAGAGGGGGAGAAGATAGAAATTTTGGCATAATAGCAATACTATGAGAATAGATGATAGAATGAGGATGAGAGGGTCCAATTTATAGGAAAAGAGGAGGAGGGAGCCCACTTAGATAGGCTCCAAGTGGCAGCCATCTAAATGAAGAGGGTCTCATCAAGGGGGGCACCCCTCTTGGTCAAGAGAGTGATGGGATGGTTGAGGGGTGAGTTGGGAAGGGGGAAACCCCCTTTCCCTTTATCTAATAGTCAAGTGGGGTCAAGTGGGGTACTTCCCTAAGTTTTTAGGGGTTCCCATGGTGTATTTCATTTTTTATGAAATATGAGCAAGAGGGGAGGGGGCCCTCTTCTAGGAGAATGATGAAAGTGGGTTGTGGATTAGGCTAAGGTGCATTTTTTAAGTTGGAAAATGTTTTCCCAACTTAGGAAAGGCTATTGGGATACTTTTCCCACACTCTCTCGTGACTTTCATGACTTTTACAAAATTTGGCTATTTTAATTAAGCCAATTACATGCTGATTTTTGACTGACTTTGACTAAACTTGGACAAAGGCCTAACAAAACTTGTCCAAATGAGCTAAGACTTGGTCCAAGGGTGTAGGGGTGTATGAACCATTTGATTTGAGTACTCATACCCCTATACAAAATACCCAAGGACCATTTTTTTACATTTTACATTGAAAATAATTAAAAATCCCCAGTTTGCGGGAATTTTAATTATTTAAAAAATCCTATCAAAACTTAATGGAATTCTGCGAGACTCCAGGACATGTTTAACATGGTCATTTACAACATTCTTAGACCTTAGTTGCATAGGTCTTGTCCACTAGAACGCCTTTCACTACTTTGGAGAAATTATTGTGAGGAGTGAAAAACTCATGGGAAATTAATAAGGCCCTAAAGCCAAATTAATAACCTGAGGATAAAAAGCACTCAGTGAAAGGAACTCTCCTAATGAAGAAATCCTAATGCAACTGACTTAAACTATGATCCATGTAGACTTATTACATTATTATCCCACGCAAGGGAGCGGAAATTCCAATTACAATAAAATGTTGAAGGCCAAAAATGCCTTGTAGAACCAGTAAGTCTTCAAAATGGTAGCACCATCAGGTGCATATCTTCATGGTATATGGAGTTGACCCCCTAGTTGAATAGGTGGTCAACAGGGTGCTCAATAAGTAAGGCAAACAAGGCCTCACCCTAACTCCACATGTCAAATCCAAAGAGCAAGTGTACTCAACCCAGGGGACACCTCGTGCCATGAAATCATCCCTGACCTAGAACCCCAAGTATCTTCCACAAGCCTTCGTTTTGGTGGCTAAAGCAATAAGTGGTTAGATGCCTAATTACTACCTCCAACCTTTGTCCTTTCTTGTCACCTAGGATCCAACAAAGTGGCAAGGGGAGAGAATACGGGGCAAAAATTGGGAACAAAAGATTACTTCAGCAATGATTTTAAATTTAAACAAGCCTTTCGTTATTGCAAGGATGGCTTATGCCAATTTGCAAGATGGGGCAAAATAGATGAACTGAAATATTTTATTAGTTTACTTTAAAAAAGAATGAAGTTAGTTTGAAGTTTGCTTTAAAAAATAAATGAAATTAGTTTGCAGTTTGCTTTACAAATAAATGAAATTACAACCCCACAACAATGGTCATGTGGAGGCACAATGCCTACCTTTTGGCCAAGGTGGGTGTAAAATAAAGAATTAAAAATTAGAATTACTTGAAAGAATTAAAATGACTTGAAAGCAAAACAACCACAACAATGACACATGTGGAGGCGCAATTGCTACCTTTTGGGCCAAAGTGGGTACTTATAAGAAAAGGAAAAATGACTTGGAAATAAAATGCAAACCCCACAACAATAGCTCATGTGGAGGCGCAATGCCTACCTTTTGGCCAAGGTGGGTTTAAAAATGAAAAACAAGAAAGCAAATCTAAACTATTACAATATCAGATTTTTTATGTAAATTTGCAAGAAGGCACACCCAAGAGACTCTCAAGGGTGGCTTACAATTATTTAGAAGAGTAGGAGGGAAGGAGACTTGATGTCCCAACTTGGAAATGCCTTTTGGAGGCCTTTGGGGCTAAAACACTTGTAGCAACTCTCCCTTGATGATAAAAATCTGCATAAAATATATCAAAAGATATTCTCTAAAAGATGCTACAAAACGATGAAACTTGTTAGATTGAGTTAGCCCAATGATACATAAATTAAAATAGAAAATTTGAGAAAGATAATGAAACCTTTAGAGTCTATTCTATATCATAACAATATTTAGAAAGGAGAGAAAGGAGGAAAAGAATGTTAGATAATCTTGAAACTTTGGAATGATTAAAGGAGTTGGCTTTCCACTCTAAAGCCAATCCTTCAATCCTTTAGTGATTCCCCAAAATGAGATTGTCTTTGCTACACAAGAGACAAGGAGGTCAGAGAATCCAAAGAAGCTTGCAAAATACTTTCCAAACTTATTAAGAAACTACCAAAAGATCAATAACAATACTACTACCAATAGCACTCAAGCAAAATACTTTGCTTGAATCTCCAAGTATAAACTAGTGAAAGCAAATACAAAATAAATGGAAATGTATCACCTCACAAATATAAGATGGAGACACCAAGAAGACTCCCAATGCACACCATAGATTCTCCAAAGCTTCCTTTATTATCCACCAAAATGTTGCTACAAATACTTGTAACAAGATTTACACATGAGAGAGCATGAGAAAGAGAGGGAGAAGAGAGGAAGAATTTTAGCATAATAGACTTGCTATGAGAATAGATGATAAAATGAGGAGGAGAGGCCCCAATTTATAGGAAAAGGTGAGGAGAGAGCCCACTTGGATTGGCTCCAAGTGGAACCCATCCAAAGGAGGAGTGTCTCATCAAGGGGGGTGCACTTTTAGGGCAAGAGAGCAAGTGGAGGGTTGAGGGGTGAGTGGGGAAGGGGGAAACCCCTTTCCCTATTAATTAAAAGTCATGTGGGGACAAGTGGGGGGGTTTTGCAAATTTTTGGGAGTCCCCATGATGTATTTTATTTTTTATGAGATATTGAGCAAAGAGGGGGGCGCCCCTCTTCTAAGAGGATGGTCAATGTGGGTTGTAGGCTAAGCAAAGGGGGTTTTTCTAAGTTGGAAATCATTTTCCCAACTTAGGAAAAGTAATTGAGACACTTTTCCCATTCTCTCACATGACTTTCATGACTTTTACAAAATTTGGCTATTTTAATTAAGCCAATTACATGCTGATTTTTTACCAACTTTGACTCCTCATGGACAATGGCCTAGCAAAACTTGTCCAAATGAGCTAAGACTTGGTCCAAGGGTGTAGGGGTTCATGAACCATTTGATTTGAGTACTCATACCCCTATACAAAATACCCAAGGACCATTTTTTTACATTTTACATCAAAAATAATTAAAAATCCTCAGTTTGCGGGAATTTTAATTATTTAAAAAATCCTATCAAAACTTAATGGAATTCCGCAAGACTCTAGGAAATGTCTAACAAGACTTTCATGACTTTTACAAAATTTGGCTATTTTAATTAAGTCAATTACATGCTGATTTTTTACCAACTTTGACTCCTCATGGACAATGGCCTAGCAAAACTTGTCCAAATGAGCTAAGACTTGGTCCAAGGGTGTAGGGGTTCATGAACCATTTGATTTGAGTACTCATACCCCTATACAAAATACCCAAGGACCATTGTTTTACATTTTACATCAAAAATAATTAAAAATCCTCAGTTTGCGGGAATTTTAATTATTTAAAAATCCTATCAAAACTTAATGGAATTCCGCAAGACTCTAGGAAATGTCTAACATGGTCATTTACAACACTCCTAAACCTTAGTTACATAGGGCTCGACCATTAGAATGCCTTTCAACACTTTGAAGAAATTACTGTGGGAGTGAAAAACTCAAGGGAAATTAATAAGGTGGGTTAGGCCAAATTAATAACCTAAGGAAAAAAAACACTAAGTGAAAAGGACTCCTCTAATGATAAAGTCCTAGGCAATTGACGTAAACTATGATCCATGCAGACCTATTACATTATTATCCCACGCAGGGGAGCGGAAATTACAATTACAACAAAATGTTGAAGGCCAAAACTACCTTGTAGAACCAACAAGTCTTCAACTTGGTAGCACCATCAAGTGCATATCTTCTTGGTACATGAAGTTGACCCCCTAGTTGAATAGGTGGTCAACAGGGTGATCGCACTATGTAGGGCTAGTCCAACCCATATTTTACGTGCACCTATGTCTTTTCCCACATGGTCATGTGCTAGAGTCTGTATGCATCTTCTTGGCCTTGGTGCACTATTTAGTTATAGTTCTCAACATGGCAGACTCACAATTCGTAGCATATCACAATTCCCGAGGAAGTTCACAAATCCTGATGCACGAGATTTCAAGACCGAAAATACAACAAGGGCTAAAAAACCATGTGTCAAAATCCTTCAGTCCAAAAATTTTTACGTGGGGTCATCAGAATTCAAGCTAAGCGAAGGGAGAAAAGTTTTAAAAGGCATGATTAAAGGTTATGTTCTAATGTGTCAAGTAATTAAAAAAAGGAAGTAAAATAATATGCCAAATGGGGTGACCCCTTATTTTAGTGTTTTGAAAGCCCATTAAAAAGGGGCACACTTGGGTAAATAATGAACACACAAAAGTCAAACCGTTGGAACATTGGAGAATAGGTTGTCGTGTGGTCAAGTGGGCCCTTTCCTTAATTAAATCATTATAACAAATAAATTAATTTGCCCCTCATCAAAGCAAATCACATATTTCCCTTGCCGTTAGCATTTAATAAAGGCAGTTGTTGGTCAAAAGGAAGTGGACTGCTGGAGTCAAACTGGCCATCACACTAGTTCTATTTAAATCGTTGATAAATAAAGTGAATAGGCCCACTTAAGACACTCGTGTGCAAATCGCTGCCCTAAAGAATCAAATCGACCCCTTTCCAAAGTGAGTCATTGGGTGAATCAAAGGAAATGAACGTTAAATTGGGAAGTCAAGCAAAGTGAATCGATACACCTCATCAAACTAGTCATTGAGCCAATCGAACCCCTTTGTGGGTGATTTTTATTGATAAAAAAAAATTATTTTTTCATGATAAAAATATGATTTTGCTTAAGTGACTTGTTGACTCATATTTCGTCAACCTTTTTATAAAGCTCGCAAAGTATTGCAAAGCTCATATCCCTACGTAAAATTAAAACTAAAGTAGGTGGGGTCCCCTAATAAAAGCATTGAATTTGATTGATTTTATTGCACTTTTGTAGGCATATACTTTTATCAACATTTTTGATGGTTTATTCTTCTATCATAGATATGGTTTCAATTTGAGAAGCTCACTTGTGCATGGTATCAAAGAGGTTTGGTTCAATAAAATACTAATGCAATTGCATTATTAGAAGCATAATGTCATTATACCAGGGCAATGATATATGTTGTGGCACAAAAGGATAATACTTAGTATCACATATATGGTGGTATGTTATGAATTTTTATATGATTGGAGCTTGGTTATATGCCTCAAATCTCTCAATGGAAATAAGGGTTTGTATTGAGGTTGATTAAAGAAACATCATGGCACATGTTAATATACAAGGGTGATATTATGATAAATTGTGATATACAAGGTAATGTATGAGTGCTATATATGATACACCTGATCGATTTTTATGGTATAAAGTTTGACGCTTATATATGCCATACCTCACGATCACATTCGACATAAACAACTTTAACATGACAACATATATCAATAGCCATTGTTATAATTTGGCTTGTGTAAACGTTGAGGTTGGCAGCATATGGATGGTGACTTGGCCATTACATAACGTCATGCATTAAATTTGGAAATGAGTGGGGCATTAATGCCTCCGAACTTGTGTTTTACCACCCTTGGAATTCATTAGGGTTACTTTCTTTGCTCATTCGATTATTCAAAGGTTGTGAAAGAGAGCTCTGTTGTTGCGTTTTGGCTTCAGCTGATTGTTACCTGGTTGTTGCGCAACCAATTCGAGCTTCAGATCGATACAAAAAGCAAAGTTTTGGATGAGGTAAGTACCCATGTAGTTTATAAGCACTATTATTGCTTTGTTTTGTTGATAAATGATTTAACAAGGCTCAAAGTAGCTAGTCACTCAGTATGAATGCTTTCTCCCTTTTCTTCCCTCTTAGCTCAAAAATTGCTCTACTCTTTGAGTTGAATGGATATGGTATCAGTCTGGGTTCTAATGTATTATTAGCATCTGAATCTTGGTTGAAAACTCTTGTTGACCACCTATTTTGACTAGGAGTTCAACGTCATATACCATGAAGATATGTACCAAGTGGTACAACCAGTCTGACAAGTTTTGCTAAGACGTTATCCATGAGGAGTCCAAGTTGGTCAAAAATCAGCATGTAATTGGCTAAATTAAAATAGCCAAATTTTGTAAAAGTTACTAAAATCATGAGAGAGAGTGGGAAAATGATTCTTAATGTTTTTCCTAAGTTGGGAAAGTGATTTTCCACTTAGAAGATCCCCCCTTGCTAAGCCAACAACCTAAGATAACCATCTTCTTAGAAGAGGGGCGCCCCACATGCTTATAAACTCATGGGAAATAAAAAATAATGCAAGAGGGCCCCCAAAACTTTGGGTTTACCCCCTGTTGACCGCCTATTCAACTACGGGGTCAACTCCATGTGCCATGAAGATATGCATCAACATATGCTAATATGTCGAAGACAGTTTGGTTCTACTGGGCAATTTATGCCTCCAACACATTTTTTTGTAAACGGAAGTTCTGTAGCCCTACGTGGGTTAATAATGTAATAGGTCTGCATGGATCATAGTTGGGTTAGTTACCTTGGGATTTCTTCATTAGGAAAGTTCCTTTCATAGAGGGTTTTTTATCCTCAGGTTATTAATTGGGCTTTTCAGCCTTATTAATTTCCCTTGAGTTTTTCCCTCCCACCAGCAATAATTCCTCCAAAGTGGTGAAAAGCATTCTAATGGCATTATCTTCTGGTAGATATTGTTTAGGAATGATGTAAATGACCATGCATTACATCTTAGAAAGTTTCGCGGAATCCCGTCGAGTCTAGATAGGTTTTTTTTAATTAATTAAATCAATTAAATTTTCCTAAGGTTGAAGGTTTAATTATTTAATTAATTAATTGTTTTTGAACAAATATTGTAAAAACTAGGTCTTTGGGGTTTTGCTAGGGGTATTTGTGCTCAAAAGAAATGGAATGAGACCCCCTACACCCTTGCACCAAGTTTCATCTCAGTCGGACAACTTTTGCTAAGTGTTTGTCCACCAGGAATCTCAGTCAGTCAAAACAACAATTTTAATTGCTAAGTCATGACATATGAAAAATGTCATTTTTGCAATTTTGAGCAAATGGGGTAAAGTAAAAATGGATAAAGGTGAGAGAGATTTTTCCTAACCTTTCCTAACTGTTGACCGCCTCTCCAACATAGGTGGTCAATTCCATGTGCCATGAAGAGATGCATCATCAAATGCAAATTTGTCAAAGACTTTGGTTCTACAGGGCATTGTTTGGCCCCAGCACTTCTTTTTGTAACTGGAATTTCTGCACCCCTGCATGGGCTAATAATGTAATAGGTCTGCATGAGTCATGTCTAGGTCAATTACCTTGGGATCGGTTCACTGGGAGAGTTCCTTTCACGGAGGGTTTTTTATCCTCAGGTTATCAATTGGATTTTTCAGCCTTATTGATTTCCCTTGAGTTTTTCAGAAGCTAAGATGTGGGGCTTGGTTGATGTTGGGCATCCCCCAAGCCTAAGACGTGGGGTAGGGTTTTGGTTTGCTTGGTTTGCTTGGTTTGCTTGTTTGTTTGCTTCTTGTCTTTCTCCTTGTTTCATTCTCTTGCTTGCTTGTCTCTCTCTTTTCCTCAATATCCTCTAAAGATTAAGCAAGCTAAATAATTGCCTACCTATTGGGAGAGGAATACCCCAAGTGGTGAGGTTAGGGTTTTAATATGTGATTGTGATCTAAGTGCTTAATATTCTAAAATATTCTAGACCTAGATCTCATACATGGTTAATCCTTAGCTTAAGTCTATTGGGCATAATAACTTAATTGGATCTACTTGCATGCTTAAAGCTCTTCAAAGTTTAAATCTTTTTCTTAGATACTTAGATCTATAACTCTAAATGTTTGAGTGTTTCAATAAGTGAGTGGTGTTTTTCTTTCATGCTATGATCTTTAAGGCCATTTGCCACATGCTTGAGGTAATCTCATTGATGAGTTGATAGTGTAGGCAAACACTTAAATCTTTTTCTTTCTCACACTTCATGCTCATATCTAAATGCTCTTAATCATAAGATAAGTGTGATTGTCCTTCATTTCTTGGTTGGCAAGTGGTTCTTGCCCTTGTAGTTTCTTTCTTCACTTTGCAAGCTATTTATTTGTGCAACTAATTGATTTGCTCTCACATAGCATATATGTGTTAATGCCCTTTCATTTGTAATCTTAAGCAACACATTTTAGGCTGAACTGAGTTTTGGCCAAGTCACTAAATTACATTTTAAAAGTCTCATAAAATCTTTAAAACGCTCCAAAACACTCCTAAAAGTCTACCTAATTCATATAATAACTTAATAGACTATTTAGGGTACCTTAGACCACCATCTTCACCATCTAAAACGAGTATTGAAAGGGGCAACGGATGGTGATAAGCCAGAGACGGTCTCGCGGCACGGAGTGTCCTTTCCGTAAAAACTCAATGCTTAGGGCTAATTGTGACAGCTAGGGTTAGCCTCGTTGCTATACTATCTTGAGCATCCAACAGCCATTTGGCAATAGGAGGAGGAGGCCTTGGTGAAAATCTTAATAAAGGTAATTAAAACTAGATAATCTTAAAAAACCTTTAATAATTCAACCTTGGGCTAAAACATCTAAATACTTTGTGGGTTTAATAACTAAGAGTTGGTAATCTTCTTCATCTTCATAATATTTGTGCTTAAAACTCATAAATCTTATTTTTTGATGTATTGATGATGTATTGATGATGATCTCATAAATGTAATGTGATGCTTTGATCTCCTTGTATCCTGCACATAAAATAATTAAAGTGGTTAGCTTGTCTATTGTATTCTAGCATTCTTTAATTGTAAATCTTGTACTTAATATTTGATTAAATTATTCTTCTTGTAATCTACTTGTAACGAATCACCCTATAATTGTGGTTGACCCCTTGCCCAATCTTAGGCACTAATCTTAGTTGCCCTAGGGAAAGGTCTTGCTTAACATACTAACCCTTGCATCTTGCATTGTTGCTTGTGCATCTTAGGATTACAATCCCCCAAACCTTGTAAATAATTAAAATCAACTCCTAGAACTCAACTCTAAAACTAATCTAGAAACTAGGGACTACCCCCCTTGGCTTCCCTAGGAGTGAACTTAGACAGAAGAGGTTCCAGTCAAAGTGACAGCGTGGGCTGTGAACCTAGGCATTGAGCCTCCAAGAACACACTAAGTGAGCGGGACTTAGCTCACGTTTGCAAGTGTGTATTAGGATGGCAACACTAACCTTTTCCAACCCTCACATCACCCCCTCACCTAGCCATTAAGCAAAAACGTCACTTTTCCTAGAGTGGTGTGCCTCCCTTCTAGAAAATCTTCAAAAAGTGCAAAAACAATAAAAAAATTAATGGGAGACTTATTATATCCCTTGGTGTGCCTCCTTAGACCCTACAACTCATCATCTAACTTGTCAAAGCCTTGTGAACTCACTCCAACTAATTTCCATTTCATCCATCCATGCCAAAACCCTAAAAGTGACTTTTCTTTGATGTGTGACACTTGTAACTTATCCAAGAGGGGTAGTTTTGCCTTCCCAAGTATAAATAGAACCTCCCCTCACTCATTTTTATACCATATCTTGAGCTATTGTTATGCTACTGGATTTTCCCTTCATTTCTCTCTCTCTTGTTCATCGTTCTTCCTTCTATTTTGCTCTTGAGAGTGTTGGAGCAACATGTTGCTACAAGACTCTCCTCTTGAGTAATAGAAAGGCTTTGGAGGATTTGAAGAAACAAAGAGTATTCTTATGACTTCTTGCTACTATTGAGGTGATCTTGTTCTATTTTTCTTTTCTCATTCTTGCTTCAAGTTTATAGATCTAAAGTAGAAGCTCCAAGCAAAGTATTTTGTTTGGATAGATTTGTGGTAGTATTATCATAGATCTAGTGAAGTGTTTATTTGGGTATTTCAAAGTATTTTGTTTTACCATCTAGATCTACTCACATTCTATCTATTTTTGTAGCTCCTCTCACAACTTTTGCAGGTTTACCTCTAGGGTTTTATTGGGCTAGCCTCAAGGAAGAGTCTACTCTTAAAACCTACCTAAAACTCCATTACTTTTCAGATCTAATTTCTTTGTTCATTCTTTCCATATTTTAGTTTGCTAACAATCATAGATAAGTCACATTAAATCTACTTTTATTGGGATACTTGTATGTGAAAAATTTATGCATAAAAACAAAAAAAATTCTTAACTTTTGGTGTGTTGTGTAGCATTTCCTTTGCAGGTTCTTACCAGGTATAGGGGTTATGCTGCCCACTTTCGGTCATACAACACCTCAAGAACTTATCCATTGATTGGGTAACAAATACTCACCCTTTCCCTTCTCTTTCTAGCATTTCTAAAGTCAATTTCTTGCTTCCAAACCCTCTTTGGCACAACAAAGGTAGGTTTGCCTCTACCTTGTGCCATTGTGAGTGGTTTGTTTCTTGTTTTTCTTTTCAAGTCAAATATCTCATTGTTGCCTACACCTTGGGTGAGACATCCCCAATATCGTATGGCTAGGTTAGTAATGTGTTGATGATTTGCTTATGCTTAGATGTTTAAAATTCTCTAGAGGTAGATATTATACACATACTAGATCTTAGCTTAAGCCCTTGGGGCATAATCTTACTTACATGCTATAATCTTTCAAGTTTCATAACACATGTTCTAATGCAATATCATATGGTTTAATGCAATGATGGTAGTTTGAGAAATAATCCTTTTAACTTGCAAATAACTTATCTTTAAGGCCATTTGTCATCATCTAAGTTTGAAGTATATGTGGGGCATGTTTATGGTGTAGGGACACACTCTTTTTTCAGCAAGTACTTTTTATCTCTTAGCACTTTTTTCTTAATGCAATAACACTCGTGGTTAAGTGGTGATGAGCTAAAGCATTTTCTTCTTTCTTGGGCAAGTTGTTCTTGCCCTTTCATAGCATTCTTTTCAAACAAGCTTGCACATGTTTATGATTAAGTAAATGATGATGGAGTAGCCCTTTTATTTCAGTTTTCTTTTACATGATTCATATGTGTCTACATCCTTAAATTTCATGATCTAAGACACATCTTTTGGGCTGATTAAAGTTTCGGTTTTGGCACTTTTTCACTAATTTTGGACAAGTAAAAGTCACTTAAACACTCTCAAACACCTTAAAATACTTAGTCCATAAGGGTAATAACATATTAGACTTAATAGGACACTTAAATTCTCTATCTTCGCCATCTAAAACGAGGTTTGAGTAAGGCAACGGAAGGTGCTAGGCCAGGGACGGTCTCACGGCACGCGGCGTCCTTTCCAGGAGTACTCGGATCTTTAGGGTTGACCTGTGAAGCTAGGGTAGGCCTCGTTGCCTCACTTCTTGAGCATCCAACAACAATTTGGTAATTGGGGGAGGAGGATTTTGGTTTGACACTTAGTTAGGGTAATTCAAACTTTAAAATATTTAAGTAACCCTTAATTCACTAAGCATTTAAATTTTAAACAACTCATCTACATTGGGTACATCTTATGGTCCAATACTTGCAAGCATGACTCTTTTTCAATCTTACATGCAAGTAACATTTCTTTTGCTTTGTGGAATAATTAACTAAGTGTCATTTTTTAGTATTGTGGAACACTTGTGCTTTAAAGCTTTTAAATCTTTTGTTAAGTGTTCTTTATGGTGTGATCCCTCAAGAGATAGTGTTATGAACATAAAATATACATAAATAGATATTCATAACATAATAATAGTTAATAAATAATAATTATTAAATAATGAAAGGTCATGTGTCAAAGGACATGGCTATTGGTAAAGGGCACCCCTGCGTGGGTATATAAGCAGGTCCTCATTTCTCAATTGTAATCATCTCATTATATCTATCTTATATCTTATTATTCATTTATTGTTTACAGTCCTATATGGATTACTTTGTTATATTCCAAGTATTTTGGATAATTCTTGTGTGAGCGAACTTTGTTCGTCTCATTTGGTATCAGAAGACATAGGACACTACAATGAAGTTAATTTCAGAAGCTCCATCATCAGAAGACTTGAAGAACATATCAGAAGTGATCCTTCCAGATAACCAAAAGTCAATACAAAAGTTACAAGGTCGACAAGAAGAATGTGAGAAAATCATCATTGAAAAAGACGAAGAGATTTCTCACCTAAGAAATCATAATCAGAAACTACTTGCAAAAATCATGAAATCCAAGGAGAAGAAGCGGTGTTTTCAAAAATTTGAACAAGAAAATCAAGGTCTTAAAGAGAAACTAACCGAAAAAGAGGAAGAAAGCTCCTGCCTAAGGAACCTTAATCAGAAGTTACTAGAACAAATTAAAATCTTAAAGGACAAAAGAAAGGAGAATCTAGAATCAAAAAATAAATATGACAAATCAGAAGATCAAGAAGAACTTTTACGATTAAGACGACATAATCAAGATTTATTAACTCGGGTTAAAAATCTCAAGCACGATAAGAAGTCTTTACAAGAAGAGCTATATCGCAAAACATCATTAATCGACAAGGAAACAATGACTAATCCAATAGAGAATTTATCTGACACTCAAATCTCAACAGTAGAAAAAGGAACCAATACAAAGTCAAATAATGGTCATATTCACAAGAATGCTTACGTGGATAGATCACTACAAACATCACAAGAATATGATTCCAAGGAAAATTCACAAGAGATTAGGATGCCTTATCATCATCCAAATCACAAGAGTCCTTCTGACCAACGACTAAGAAAAGAGGAAAATAAGCAATGTTCTTCTTACCAACAAATAAAATACCACACTGAAAAAGAACGAAGACAAATTCAACAACTTGGAACAATCAATCATCAAACAATTTCAATGAAAGTAGATTTCGGATGGATCACTCCCCAGAAGATGCAACACATTAGTTTGGGAATTCGAAGGTTATATTGTCTTGTTTCATCGAGAGTCGCAACTACAAGCACAGAGGATTTGAGAAGACATCGTGTGCTAGAACAGAAGTTCAAAGGGAAGCCTTCCAGTGCTTATGCTTTGAGGACAAAGCATTTTTAAGGGGAAGGCAATGTTATAAACATAAAATATACATAAATAGATACTCATAACATAATAATAGTTAATAAATAATAATTATTAAATAATGAAAGGTCATGTCTCAAAGGACATGACTATTGGTAAAGGGCACCCCTGCGTGGGTATATAAGCAGGCCCTCATTTCTCAATTGTAATCATCTCATTATATCTATCTTATATCTTATTATTCATTTATTGTTTACAGTCCTATATGGATTACTTTGTTATATTCCAAGTATTTTGGATAATTCTTGTGTGA
>JASDQU010304446.1:0-10389 GCA_032191745.1 Picea mariana
TTGAGGTGAATACTCTGAGAATTCCACCTTGTGCGTAATGTGGGACCAAAAATTTCCAACGACTGGTCATGCAAGTGTTTATAAAACAAGTTGTTTCCTACATGCAAAAATAAATGATCATTAATTAAAAAATAATAATATATAAGATGATATATGCTTCATATATACAACAAAAAACGTTTAAAACAATCAAAAGCACCTGGAATTTTTAATGTCTTTATTGGAACTCCTTTCTCATTCACCAAAAAAGTGCATGAAATTGTTCCTGTACTGGCAACGCGTGACGTTCCAGGAAATGAACTGACAGTGTCATCACTACCACTGCCACCATCTCCCGTGTGTGGCTCTGCCACCTCTGACTGAAGGGGTATATCATGCTCACGGTCCCTAGCTATAGGTGTGGACCCAGTCTGAGTATGACTGGGATCAATCACAGGTGGAGTGTTGAATAGCCTAGCCGGTATATGTTCTCTCATGCTAGCTGGACGTTGTGGTGTACTCTCTGCAACATGACTACTGACAACATCTACTATAGGAGATGACTGAATCGGAGCCAAAAAATCGTATATAAGAAAGAAAAAGTTTTTTTGATTAGAAAATGTAAAAGTTATAAACATGAAACATTCATAATTGAACTTACGACAAAAAAAAAATCACTTTAAGATATGGTTATTACCTTATATTTTTGAAGGTCTTCCTTCAACTGCTCTATCCATTCTTTAGTTTCTTGATTTTGATCTTTACTTACAATCAAGCGAAGGATTTATCTGTTCGTTTTTCTGATGATTTTGTTGATTGTTACCATTATGTTGGGGTCATCCAACAAGTCATCGTCGAACCAAACATCACAACCATGGCCTGTGGACTACATATTTCAAGAAAGAAAAGTTATTTTCAATTATATAAACAAATAATAAATTTCACATTAAATGTAATTCAGAAATGTTAATCATATGCCTGTTCTAGGGGGGATGGAGATTTTCCATGATCATCCTGCCAAGAATTAAGTGTTAGAAATTCATAACAAATGAAATGACTCATGCAAACTCACAGAGTATGATGTGCATTATAGTGAAGTGCATTGCCTGTAATTTACCTGTTTTGAGGGGTCGGCTGGTGCTTTTCCATGATCAACCTACCAAGAATTAGGCGTTAGAAATATATAACAAATGAAATGACTCATGCAAACACTAAGAGTATGATGTGCATAAGATTTAGGTGTTAGAAATCCATAACAAATAAACATCATGAACAATGATAAATTTACAAACAATGGGAATACAAATTTACAAACTGCACCACATCACATCATGATAAGTAAACATAATAGATTTCAAATTACCGTCCCCATAATAGCAATGTCTGTATGTATTCGATCCAAGTTGTAATCAATCAATAACTCCTCCCCTGCAGTTATTGATTTTATTGCGCATACGAATACACAGTTTCGTTCTTGCCCCTCAAATATGCAATTGGGTTGCTTATTTGTTGTCCCGGGTCGTGTACTATTTATAAACCCCACAGTATTGCCCGATGCCTTTGGCCTTCCGTCAATATACATAGACCCTCCTTTGTTTCTATCGTTGTCTCATAGCTATATATAATTTGCAGCCACTCCGTATATCCCCATACCTCACGTATATTGGACTAGCTTCATCCAATCTCTATAATTGTAACAAGGCCCGACATACTCCATCTATTCAGTTATTCCGCCGTCAAAAACCTTTATGCCATCCATGGAAAATATCCCCAAGCCATATATCATCTCGTCCAGACAAAAATCAGTGTTTACTTGAGGAAGGTCCTTGGGTACCCATCGTTTCACTAAATGTTTGTACCTCAAGGGAACCTTGATGTCGTCTATGCTCTCAGCATCATAAAAGCAGGACCCCCCTTCAGCAAGAAAAAATTCCATGCATCTATGGAATTTTCTTCTGATCTTCTCACCTCTAGTTGCTCTCCGTCTACCTGAACTTTCCTCGCTCGACAAAGATAGATCTGACAAATACCTGTTTGGTTGTACCTGTAGTCCATCAAATGAGTGAGCAGTTAAGAAGAATGCCCCTTTCAATTCTAGTAATGATAATTGTGTAGGATACAAGGATGACAAAAGGCAAACAACAAATATGCATTCTTCTTAAATGGAAGATTGATCAACTCGTATTATAAGGGGTAGATTGTTCAACTCGTATTTGTGATGTAGAGAGACCAAGTGACATATCAAGTTGGTTCAACAAAAAGCAATGACTCCACACAAAATCAGGTCACAATTAATAATAAGCCTCGAGTATGGATATGGTTGGGATATCATTCTCATGACCTCTTGGCCATTTGTTATTTTCATTGTTATATTTATTTTTAGACACTATCTATTTGGCATTGGCCCTATCTCTTACTACTTGGAAAACAATATTTTGGGTAGTTTGTGCATGTGATCTAACCTAGGAACCCATGTTTATTCTTATTTATACTTGTCGATTTCTGGCTATATTGATGCTCACTTTATTTTGATGTCATTTATGTAGGCCTAAACTTTATTTTCAAATGGGAATTATTAGTGTCAAACCCTTAACTTGACTAGTTTTTGTGAATATTGTTTGTGCTTGGGTTCACTCATTGCATCACTATTTTGAGATGGTTGTGTTTATGTGTTTTAGTTGGGCTTGTAGTCACAATTAACCTATGGGTAAGACTAGAAATGATATGATAATAAAGGTATGATAGGCTATGATTAGGTGACTAGGCTATGATTAGGCTGGAATTCTTCTCAATTCTGACATCATCTTACATCGTTGTTCTCAAATGGTAGTGGTAGGTGTAGGTGTTTTCTGGCAATCCTCTGAATTTTCAGACTCATATACACAGATACATACATACATGTTTTGTGACCACAATCAAATTTCACTATTGCCGCCCACATTCAATAAGTTTATAATGATATAAGAAAATTTAGAATAGAGGGGGAAATCCATGCATATAATGCCTTAGAAATATATAATAGAGAGCACGTAGATGTAGTTTAACATAACTAAGGATACGATAAGAAGGTTGTAGGCATTGTATTGTAAACTCAGCTTTGTATTTCCTTTCCATTCCATTCCAACAATTACAAGTGATGAAGAATCTGAAATGGGCTTCTAGTCACAACATATCATCTAATTCGACTTTTCATTTTTTAATGTTGTGAGTTAGAACATGAATTACCCTGTAATTTGGTGACCATATGTTTTTTCTCTGATTTGAAGAATATAGGCTAACACAAAATCATGGATCATGGTTAAAATTAGGTTGTTTTCGAGATGAGGTGAGAGGTGACCAACATCTACAAGTGTCCAGATCACATGATAGTCTTTCATATTGATATCATACGTTCGGTTAACTATGAGAAAGGATCTCTTTGAATCATTGAGGCGAAATAAAGAACTATACAGAGAAATATAAGATTCTACTCCAAAGTGAAGGAAAATGTATACTATGTGGAAGAAGCCTACATTGTAAGTTTTCTTGAATTTTCTATGGAGTATGAAGAACATCACAAGAAGTAGTTGCTTGAAGTTGAAGATTTTTTTAAGGCACACCCACATTATGCAAACCTCAAAGAGTTTGTACACAACTACTACTTGTAGATAATCAAATACAAAAATTGCAAGAAGCATGTGAAGCAATCCAAAGGTTGAAACTTTAGAGACATATTGAAGAGGAGTATACAAGAGACCTATTTGGATAGAGTGATTTAGAGGAGGCTTGCAAGGAATGGTATATAAAAAAAATCCATTTGTTGGAAGACAACTACTTCGAGCTTCTCTTTCATGCACATACCCCTTTATATGAAAAGAACATCATTGAGGGAAGATGTGAGAAGGGGGTGCCTAGTAAGTTCCAGTATGATTCTTCTACAATGGTATTGTTTCTTCTAGAGCTTATGAATAGGCCTATTGGACTAATTCAACATTGGGGCTAGTACATATACATGGGACCCTGGCTTATGGGTGGGTTTTCTGGACTACTTCAACATTTTAATCAACACTCATACACATGACCTTAGTTTATGGTTGTACAACATTGCTACAAGAATTAAGGACAATGATACTTGAAGGTATTTTGTTCATATTTTCTACAAATTTTATAGTATTCCCTTGATGGTGAATGTAAAAATGGGTATGGGGTAGTATTATGTGCAACACCTCCCCTCAACAATGAGTGTTCATTAGCTATGTGACCCTCTATTCTACAATTTTTACACCATTTTTGTTCCCTTGCAGTTTTGGCCTTTGTCAGCTACTGAATATTCTCAATTAAAGTAATCAATTGATTTTGAGAATATACTAACATAGGGGTTGTTCCAAATGAAAAATTAGGGGTTGGATGTAGGAAAATGAATTGTTGGACATGGGTAACCTATGATAAATTTGAGGGATATTGCTTGCTCTAAGGCCTCCCTCTATTTCACCAATGTTTGTTACATCAACAATGTTTGGGTAAAGGGAAGGAAAAATCTCATGAACCATTTCTATGATTTCCATCTTGAATTTGGTGGGTCGATCTACTAATTAGATCCCTAAACCTTTGGTTGTATTCCCAAGTAGACTTCCCTACCATTTACTTAATAATTTGAGCTCAATAGTGCTCTATTGATTCATATTAGGATTTTGGAATTCAGTAGTAAATCTTTTCTTCACCTCATCTTTTCCCCATCGCTAGAGGTGTGATCTTCACATATTTCAATACCATCATAGGGATTTCCCCCTAAATATGTCATGAAATTCCACCTGTTGGACATCCGGTGTGGTTCATGTTACATTCTATATTGTCTCATAAAGGAACTAATGTTGCTCAAGATCTTCATCTCCTTTTCCTGAAAATTCAAGAAAGCGTTACATAGAACTCCTTTGCATACCATCCATGGTGCCAACTAGAGTATGTATAAAGACAAAATCTTGTGACCCTAATTGACTTACTAAGTTGTGACTTCCACTTGTAAAGAGACTACTAGTACTCACTGGAGTATTTCCACTACTAGTTTGTTGACTTCCATTATTAGCTAATTTTCCAATATGTCCTAACTACTAGACAATATATTCAAACCACAACTAGTTAAATTAACTGATGTTACCTAGATATGATTGGAATGTGCAAGGGATAGTATCTGCATTGGACTAACTTTGCTATTTTCTGGACAATCCATGCCAACTACCACTATCTCTTCCTTGCCAAATAATTGAAACATGTCTACTAATGCTTGATCTAGTTGTGTCTAAGTGGGAATGTTCCCATCCAATTGTCTATTAGATTTTTCTTCAAATGCAACCATTTCCTACAATAAAATTGCATACTTGTTATGAACCAAACTATACAAATAGCATAAGAATATAAAGAAGAAGTAACTCCATGCCTTAATAATGATAAAGAGTCAATGAATAATAAGCCACTAGGAGAGGGAAACATTCTTTTACAATATATCCAATGCATAAGAAAATATGCCTATACAAATGAATCTCTTTTATTATAAATAGGAGATAGTGTGTGCATAATGTAATTTACTATTGAGATGACCTAATCATAATTGATAAACTAACAATGAATGAGGGTTAGGGCCTTAACAATGCTCGCATCTATATGTTGGACATTCTTGGTTTTCCCATCCAAATCGATAGAAGTTTCCCCACTCGCTCTACTCGCTATACTCCTCTCCAACACCAAATCTCTCTCTATCAACACATGATTATCTAGTAACAATATAAATGGAAGGATGGAAGGAAAAGGATAATATATAGTTGGGATATAATTATGGGTAGAATGGGAATGATAGAGTCATGAAAAGGAGCAATGCTCTCCACTTTCAGTGTGCAAGATATATTTCATTAGGGTGAAACAACTTTTACCAGTTGTTATATGACAAGTTTCGGGAGAATTTGAAACTAGTCCAATGCTAAAATCATCATTTTGAGAGTAAGTGAATATTAAATATTTATTTTCAGAAATGAAAGGAGAAATTGAACCAAACCGGTGCAAATATAGTCAATAAATTTCATTGTGAGTACTCGAATAACATACAATCTTAACATTTTAAAATTTGGTACAAACCAATAATGCTTGGGACTTCATCACAAAGCAATCATATGACTTAATATCTCAAGATAGGTTGGGACAATGATAATTAGATTGAAATTTTTATCGTGTAGGAGTTTTGAAGATACTGAAGAATGGATTTTTCAAATGCTATAAATTACCTTGAATATGATTTGAGTTATCCAAATGAAACCAGAGTATATATATGGAATTTTTATATTGGAAGGAAAAGGTACTACTAATGAAAACTAGACTTATTTTTTATACATCATTCCAATGATAATCAGATCAACCCATTACCTTTAATGAAGAACGAAGAATGAGCCACAAAAATGAACTTTGTTCAATATTTAACACTCAAAACTTCAACAATTGACGATCCTTAAATATTTTGTATCAAGTTTTGATCGTCTTTGCCTAAATTGTTTCAGAGGTGAAAAACAAAGTATTTTCATTGAGTAATATTTGGAGAATGGATGCCATGAGTGAAACCCTAAATTTCAATGAATACACAACCTTAGACCTGGGTGCTAACATTTTATAAAGACAGATTCGATCCCAATAAAGGTGATGTCAATAGATTCGATCCCAAAAGTGACAATTTTTTAGAGTCGAGAGCTTGGCCCTCACCTTTCTACAAGACAATATAATCATAGTATCAATTATTAGGGTCAAGAGATTGACTCTTTCCCTTCTATACAACGATATAAACAATGTATCAAGGTTCAGGGTTGAGAGCTCGGATCTCACCCTATCCATAACAAATACATAACAATCTATACAGTGATATCAACAATGTATCAAGGTTCAGGGTTGAGAGCTCGCCTCTCGCCCTGTCCATAACAAATAAATAACAATTTATTCTGATGATATTCTATCCCAGCATGAAATGAGTTTTAGGGTTCTCTCAATGCTGAGGATGTAGGTGGAAATGTGGTTGAATATATGGCCGGGAAAACCAATGATGCATTGCATACAATGCTCAATGATCAACCCAACCCCATTATAGTTAAAAAAGTAAACATTACTTACCGATTTGGGTGACATCCTTTTCTCTTGCATAGTACTCGGTCGATTTGTATTCAAGTCAATTTGTCTTCACTCCATTTTGTGGGTGTTGGTACAAGCTAGGGCTTCGAATTACAGTGGAAGGGGATAGGGATTCGACTTACAGTGGCAGGGGTTAGAGATTCGACTTACAGTGTGTGCGCTAGTGGCCACCGATGATTAATATGAAATGATTCATGGCTATTGATTCATTACAATATGAAAAAAATATTCTCGTGCACTAGTGGCCACTAACAATCATATGTGTGAAGTTTGAAGCATTGCCTACTTTTGCAAAGAAAAAACTATATCCCAAGACAAATTTGTTAACCAAATGACCCACTGCAAATATAGTTAGTAATTGTTTACTATTCATTGAATTTAAAAAGTGGAAGAATACTTGTTCCTTGTAAAGCAAATCGTGACTATGGATATCTATGGAAACTAGAGAAACATACAATGGCCATATTGGTTAATAATTTCATCAATGAACCCCTTGCACTCCTTTTCCTTCACATCATCTATTTTCATCACCAAAACATTTTTGGCAATCCTTGTACATGCTTTATCTCCAATAGATCTAAATATGTTCCCAAGTTATTGGTACAAAAAATCAATGATTGTTGAAACATATATTCTCTAATCCACATTTGATTATACGTTATTGGTCAATAATAACGATCCTATAAATAATAGCTCAATGATCACACAATCGTTGCATCCCCGTGGTTAATGCAACCTATGTATTATCACCTTTTTTCTTGACCTCTACCTATTTTATCGCTCTTGCATCGCATGATAATAATAATTATAATAATAGTAACAATATGATCTCTTCAATGTCATCTATGGCCAATTGGGTGGTTCTCCTTCTCGCCTACCTATTCTACCTTTGACTCATTATGTACCAAATATCCCAAATAACATAAAATTAGAAAGAAGTAACTTGATAATTTGAGAATGAAAGAGACCAAATGAATGGGAAGCCTCTTCTAGGGGAAACCTCCTTTTACAATATTAAAAATGCATAGGATGATATTATCTCTAAAACTATGTCTCCTTGGTGTATATAGGAGACAAAGGGTACAATTACAATTAAGGGGCTTGGCCAACCATTAAAGGACCTAGTCGACCAATAATGACAACACTAATATAACAACAGAAATGTAATATCTCAATATCTAGGGCTTAACATGCCCCTCCCCTTCAAACAAGTGTCATCCTCAACACTTGATTAGTTGTGGATGTTTCTACATGAATATATGTTAATGGCCAATGAGCCAAAAAAAATATGTTTAGGACCTAAGGCCCTTTTTTTCCTCTCTAGTCATGGTAGAGTTCTTATGACCCATTCTTATTGTTAAAAACATACTAATGGTGTCCATATTCCTAGTTGGAGTCCTTGTTCATGTCCATTAAACACATGAAAGCTTCATTTAGGGCCTAAGGCACTTGTTTTCATCCCTCAATGATGGTATATGCCTTTAATCCCATATGATGATATGATGATGGAATAAAGTGGGTGTCTGAGTCAAATTTGAGTCTAGAAACCCTCACATACCGTTAAGGCATGTGAATAGTCTATCCATGTCAAATTTCAATGCATACAGAAACAATTTAAAAAAATTTCAACGTTGGCCCCATTCACATGTCACTGTTGCCCGCCTCTAGTATTTTTATGGTGTTGATTAAGAAATCAATGGAAAAGAGGGATTTTTCATCAAAACTATGACACAGATACATTGTATATACATTAATGTAGAACCTAAAAGAAAAATGAAGAAAGACTGATGAAAAATTAAAACTTGCGTCAACCAATTTGTGTACTTTGAAAGAAAGTTAGGGTGAAATATATACATGATGAATTGATGATGGAAGAAAGTGGGTGTGTGTCAAATTTGAGTCCAAAAACCCTCCCATATCGTTAGGCATGATAATAGTCTATCCATGTCAAAATTCATTGCATATAGAAACAATTTGAAAAAATTTCAACGTTGGCCCCATTCACAGGTCATTGTTGCCCGTGTCTAGTCCTAGTACAATTTCCATTCCTTGTTCCTTGTAAAATTCATTCGACATTACACACGCCCCTGCATCTAGTACTGCAAGGGAGTATTTTTATGGTGTTGATTAAGCTATCAATGAAAAAGACAGATTTTTCATCACAACTATGACATGGATACATTGTATATACATTAATGTAGAACCTGAAAGAAAAATGAAGAAAGACTGATGAAAACTTAAAACTTGCATCAACCAATTTGTGTACTTTGAAAGAAAATTAGGGTTTATGGTTTACATGATGAATTGATGATGGGAGAAAGTGGGTGTGTGATTCAAATTTGAGTCCAGAAACCCTTCCATATCATTAAGGCATGAGAATAGCCTATTCATGTCAAATTTCAATGCATACAGATATAGTTTGAAAAAATTTCAACGTTGGCCCCATTCACATGTCACTGTTGCTCGCCTCTAGTATTTTTATGGTGTTGATTAAGAAATCAACGAAAAAGAGGGATTTTTGTATCCTATGGAGTACTACACCAAACATTTTTCCTTACCATATTGCTATCAGTCTAATTTTTTCTCCATTTCGATTAAAGAACCTCCAACAAAGGTTAGACTGCACTCTTCATAATCACAAAGACTCTTTCCTACATCAACTAGTCTTGTTACAATCTAAGGCACATGATCAATTAGAACTTTTTGAACAAGAAACATAATAAATAATAAGTAAAGAATACATACCTCCTTTACATGATTTGTATTGTCCTTGGTTGACATAGTGTACTCGAATGAATAGAAAGGGTCTCCAAATTAAGCTTGCCCTTGCCACTTGCGCCCACTTGCCCTTCTCTTCTGACCTTATATACAAAATATTTCAACATTTCAATACATTTATCAATTTTCTAGTTGATCATCTTCGTCGAACTGAACATCCATATCATCTGGTTCATATAAGGTGTTGTAAGGATTGACCGTATCAACATCGTCATCAATGTACTCATTTCCAAGCAATATATCTTCATCATGGATATTGACGCAGACCCCTTGCCCTCGAGCCGAGATCCGCGCAGGATCTTCACTAAAACCATGCCAAGGGTTAATCAAACCCTTTGTTTAATCCACAAAGGACTTCGAGTTTCGGGAGTTGGAGAGTCCCGATGTATTTCCACAACTCTTGGTAAATGCCAAAATGCGAAACTTCAATAAAGGTTGTCTGCTCCAACGCGACGAGCACATGCCACCTGTTACCCACTAGTTTAGGCTTTC
>JASDQU010304448.1:13536-24365 GCA_032191745.1 Picea mariana
AGGTCAGTAACCTTTTGGGTACCAAAATGTCCTTTTAGTGGGGAGGTGTGATCCAGAATCGGATCCAAGAGCCTGACAGGGCTAAAAAAGGCTCAAAAATGAAAGTTCTCAGAATTCAACGAAACCAACACCATTGCATCTGTCTCATTCTCTCGATTTCGACCATATATTTACTTTCTCAAACGGACACTGTATGCGAGAGTTATCATACTCTAACCATTTTTTCAAATAGGCAAAAAGTCAACAGGTCCAGTCAAATGATGACATCAACATGGCATCGGTAGTGCTGACATGGCAAAGACAAGTGGTGACAAGTGGCATTCCAACAGAAGGTGACTGGTCAGTGACAAGGATCCACCCAATAGTTGACAGGTGGCACTTTATTGACAAATTGTTTGATGCCAAGTGGCCCAGTCATGGGCTACCACATGGCACCACGGGATTGGTCAATGGGTTCATATGGAAAAATGTTATGGAGCTCATGGTATTTGAACCCATGACCTCTTGGTAGGTGCCCAAGACTTGGCCAAAGTCCTTTTTACCAATGGGCCCTTGATGGTGTTTATTAAATATAACCCACTTTAATTTTATTAAAGTGTATTGTAAAGGTGTATGGGTGCACAAGGGGATAAGCTCCAGCCCAAGGATCTTGGGGATATCCCATAAAACTAGAGGGGCATGCATGAGAAGGGGATTAGCCCACTTAAGGCACCCTATTTTGAGCCCTAATCCCATGCAGAGTGCCATAAGACTAGGGGCGCGCACCCAGTTAGGGGGATTAGCCCTATATTTTCACAAATGTGGGTTTTTCACCATATATTAGTGATTTTTTAATGATTTTTGAAGCAGATTTAATGGATTTTGCCCATTTTTGGAGGATATTGGGCTCTTTTTGAGGGCAGATTTTGGGAGGAAGTTGGGGATGGATAACCAACTTCAGATCTATATAAACTAGTCTTGTTTAAGTCCATAGAGGACAGTCAGAGAAGATTTATGCTAAAGGGAAGCCAAGCCAAAGCCATTTTTATGGAGGGAAGTTGTTGAAGAGTAGACGCTTGCGGGCCATTTCTGGGAGCTCTGGTCATCTGTTTTGCGTGTCGTTTCTTCTGTTGGGTTCTAGAGATATGGAATAACATGACAAGATTAGTATTGTATCCTAATGAAACTTCTTCAATTTACTTTTTGAGCTTTCAAACAGAAATAAAGAAGCCTCCCCCACTGAGACAAAGGCCTGGAGACGTAGGCAATTTTGTCCCGAACTCCGTTATCACTTCTCTTGTTATGGTTTACTATTCTTATTGCTTCAGTTCAGATATGTATATTGTTTTATGGATTCTATGTTCCTTCATTAAATTCATCCTCTTTCATTTAGCTTCTTAAATGGTTAATGAACACATGCAATTAAAAACTCAACCACAGTCATTAAAAGATCTTTTTGGATCAACTACTGAGATGAAGATCATGAGGAAGAAGGCTAGGAAGCTAAGTAAAAAGAGAGCTAAGATCAACAGGCTACAGAGGGTTCTAGAGGGAACCTCTCAAAAAGAAACTTTGCAAAATTGGAGCTTCACCGGGATATCAGAACAATGACATGGGTCACTTCGCCACGACAAAGCAATATAGTCGTTGGAGGCCGATATATCCTTTCGACTACCACTCCGAACGGATCAAAAATCATTGATGGCTCATCACCAGACTGTTAGACCACACCATAATGAACATAAAAAGAATTAATGAAGCCCCATATCCGTTACAAATGATTCGTTACAGAGTTACTAAGTTATTCCATCACGCCATGCAGGGAAGACACTTTTTCTAATTGCGAATTTGAGCCCACAAACTACATGAATTTTGAATAGTGATTACTCCACTCTTATTCTCTACCCTATTAAAGTACCTACGTTACTTTGAGAACCCGAGATATTGATCCTGAGTGTATATGTCCGATGAATTTAGTGCATTTGAAGAATCTGTAAGAGACGTACTCTCTAGCCTCAGAGCCGAAAGAGTCATGTTAGAGAGAGGATTGTATATAGGTTTACAGGCATCATCGATAAGAGGAGTGCAAGCCTCCCCACCGACTGCTCAAGTAGGAACTTCCTGAGTTGGCACATAAAGAAGAACCAAACATAAAGATGATATGGCCAATGTGAAGTTGGTTCCATCCATCCTACCTACTTACATACCATCCCTGAATGGTGCGATCAATAGAGAGAGTGTGCCTAGAGACTTTGAGTACACTCTAGTCACTGTGTACCTGTCGAAAGGGATACACATAGTTCGTGTAGATCATGGCAAGGTTACAACATTGAATTTTAGTGACTTCAACCTAGGGGGTCATAAATTTTACAGCATGCTTTCCCCATACAAGTACCTAACCAGAACCAAGGTAAAGAATTTGAAGATCGTCTCTCAACAATGGACGATGAACCTTGCATAGTCCACTCTTCTCAACGATATGAAGATACCGCACTTCAGTAGACACCAGGAGGTGAATTCTTGAGTGAAGTTGTTGCTAGAGAGTTAACATGGAGGATACTTATGGTTAAACCACCACATAACAGTTGATCCAGTGCTAATCAATCAGATCACCAGGCTTAGCATGCAAGGCCCTGATCCCCATGATTACTATCCTGGAAAGACCGTGGATTGTGCTCTTGCTCAGAAGATCAAAGAATCTTATGTCGATGTTAAGAGAGGCATGCAAGGCTACAAGGTAGCTTCTATTGAAAGTGGCGCAGTGTGCCTCACCCGCCAACTTCTTGCAGGGAAATTGGTATGCAAGAATCGACCCATGCAAGTATCCAACTTTGTAGTCGACCTTGCAGGGAAGTATGCAAAGGGACTACAAATGAACTGGGAGAAGTACCTGGTGAATCAACTAGATATTGACTACAGAGAAGCCTAATATCAGGGGAATGAATTCCATTTTAGCTTTCTCTTGATACTTATAGCTTTCATTGCATGGGAGCTATCGAAAGGTGCAACCTTCTCGAACATCAACCCCTTTGAACCACTGGCTGTGAAGTTCAGTACACTGTGGTACTTGAATTATATGAAAAAGTAGTGGAAATCCAATTTCTTCTTCCATACCTACTACACCCAATTGAAGCTTGCCATCCATTCCAAGCCTCGCATGACCCCGAATACTTTGCACAGGTTTCGACCTTTGATGAATTTCAACGTGGACCACCATTTCATATGTATTACAACACATGCTAATGAGCACAAGGAACATCTTCAGTCTTATTATAAGATGATAGAAGAAGATGTGGAGGAGATCACCAAGGAATGGTCGGTGGACCTCCTTGTTTCGGCAGACCCCACAAAAATGTACGACATCGATAGCCCAGAAGATGTGCAGGATACACCTGGGTCCAGTAAGACAAAGAAAACAAAGAAGACGAAGAAGGATAAGGAATTCTAGGATATAGACAACCTATCTATGAGGATGGCTTCCATTACACTAGATCAAGGAGGTGAAGGAGAAGAATTAGAAGAAGTCGAACAAAGACCAGAAGATGAAGTAGAAATAATAAAGAAGAGGATGGGTTCACCTATGGAACCTTCCTCCTGGAAGAAATCAAAAGAACCCATAACTAAGTTGCAGAACATGCTCACTCTATATGACTTCAGTTTCCTCATCGCAGCTATGAATGAAGCTATAGAAGAGATAGAAGAAAAGTAGGAAGATAAGTAAGAGACAATGTACAAAAAAATTGAGATCAAGCTACAAGGAGTGCAGCAGATACTTTAGTCTAGTTGTGCAGTATCCACTGTGCCCCTGCCAGAAGGAAGAACAAAAGAGGGAGATGAACCAGTTCAACTCTACAAGATTGATGACACAGTCGAGGTACGCCTTCAGAAATAATAGGAAGAAATAGCGTAGGACACCTAGGCCTTAAGGAAAGCATAGGAGGAAATCATTGAACAACACTGAGCTGCACAACAAGAGAAGGACACTCTCCAAGCGAAATTTGAAGAAGACAGAGAGAAGATCCAAAAAGAGAAAGAGTATCTACTCACGAAGAAGATCGGGATTGAAGAAGTAGTCAACAGAGCATTTTGCTCTATGACCAACTTAGAGAAGAAGGCAGAAGAACCCATAGAATGCCAAGTGATGAAGCTTGTTGAAGTTATTCAACAACTTCAACAAAGAGTTGTGGAATTAGAGATTTAGACCATACCATGTACCCCACAAGAAGTGCACAACCAACAATAAATGACTGCCCAGAGCACAGTAGAAAGGATTAAAGCACTCACTGAGGAATGGAAATAGTTAAGTAGAAGAAGTGCCTAGATATATGAGAACCTAAATGTGAATCCAGAATTGCATAAATTGGAGTCGTAGCTCCAGGAGGCAAAGAATGAAGCCAAAATCCTATAGGTGCATTTGAAGGCCCTATCACCCATAGAGAGAATGAAGTGGTCTCACGAGTAGTGCACCACCCAATAGCAGATCCATACGATCCAGAGAAAGGTAATGGAAGTAACTCAAAAACTTCAACTTGTGCAGGATAAGGCATGTTAGATATTTACAGAGATTGAGAGCTAAGGAACAGAGCTAGAACAGGTCATGAATTCAGCAAAACACCACCTAGAAGGGTCAGTGAATAATTCACTCATCCAAGAGTTCACCGAGCAAGAGGTCGCGGCATAGCAGCAGGTCGAAGCATCTCGAGCCAAGCTCGAGGCATTCGAGGCATAACTGATCAGACCTGAGTGACTCGAGATGAGCCACAGGTGAGTGTTGGGGGCCTGTTGGCCCTTGACCAAGTTTTGAGGAATAATTGGTCATATTTGACCATTTTTGGGACTTTGAAAACCTCTTGAAGAYGAAGYGCAAAGTGAAGCAAAGATTGTGGAAGMTAGACCCTCTTTTTGGGTCATTTTTGGGTTCTTGGGAATATATAATGGGAAAGGGATGTCGGCCCGTGGGTTTACCSACGCTTAGGCTCACATTTGTAATGTATAAATAKATATCTAGGTGATGTAAGTAAGGGAGAAKATTAGCCAAGGGATTAGTGCTAGAATTGATYTATGTAATTGACTTGCAGAGCTGAGTGCAAGTGTTGTAAGTGCTGAGTGCACAGATTGTAAGGAGGCTATGTGCTAGATCCAATTGAGGAAGGAGGATCTGGTGAGGTGCATGCAAATTTCCTTCTCTATGCACATTAGGATTTTGATAGCTATGTGATGTAACCAGATTGACTGAAGCTAATAAATAAGAAGAGTTGGTGGATGTAGCCCCAGGGTGGGGGTGAACCACGTAAATATTGTGTGTTCTACTTTATGATTATTCTTAGATGTTTTGTATTATTAAGTGCTTAGATGTGATTAGATATACTTTCTTATGCTTAGTGTTAGATATTTATATGAATGACAAATCCAATGTGTATGAACATGTTAAGTGCTTGGTCTACCAGATCTGATCTGTCTTGTTGTTGCTAAGTGCTAAAATAACTTAGACCTAAGTGAATGTTGTGATGCTCTGTTATGTCAGTGGAGTATATCTAAGTGGAATATTGATGAATGATCTATGTTAAGTTCTTGTTAAGTGTTGTAATCATAGACCTGTGTCCCAGCTAATGTTGCAGACACCTGAGTCTTGCAACCACCATTGCCTCTACCTCGGGTGAGACTTCATATGCTTCACAGGTGTTGCCAAAAGGGCTGATAGTTAGGGTTTTGTTGGTGCATTGTTATAATGTTGAACCCCAGGTCTTCCCTTGTGCCAACAATAACCCTATGTGGAAGAGTTACTAATCTACCTATTATTGTTCATGGAACATCGACTGAAGAGGAATTTGAAGTCATTAAGTTTTTTGGGTAGAACACCCCCTTCCCACTTTTACTAGGTAATACTTGGATTGAGGAAGATCAGATCAAAAGGAAAGAAGAGGAAGAGGCCACATAAAATAAAAAGAAATAATTAAGGGATTTCATAGCTAGAAAAATAGACTGACTAATAGAAGAACGAGAGGATAAGTCGAAGCAATAGAACAAAGTAACAACACAGGAGGAACATAAGGAAAGAGAATTAACTATCAAGGCTAAAAGAATGGAAGAAGGCTTGAAGGAACTATCCATTCAATAAAGAGGTATGTCCACTCAGGAAGTGTTAAGAAAATGGATATTAACTTCATACCCTTTGAGGGCTCAACAATAGTGTGAAGTCACTATGCCAGGAGAAGATAAGAATAAGAATGGAAAGAGGATTCCAGAAACATTTAGAGAGACTTAGATCATAGGAAAGAAGGCAAGGAAGATCAATAAAAATAAAGCTAAGTTGGAAAAGCTACAAGAAGATACAAAGACCATATGGAAGATTTCACAGAATAGAACCTCACAGGAGGCAAGTTTGCAGGATTTGAGGCTTGCTGGAACATCATGACTACATAGAATGAGACTCCACCCTCAAGAAGCTATAATACTATTGGAGGTGCCCTGACCGTTAGAATGACACTCCAGAATAGTTATAAAACACATTTATGGGTGGATGGACTTCTTTTGGATGTTAATACCACACCATAACGGAAAAAATCACATTGAGGGAAGCATCTCTGGCTGTTGGAAGAATCTATTACGATGTCAGTTATTTAACTCATTGGTCGTTGCATTGGGACCACTTTTTTCTACCTGTGATTAACTGAGCTAACAAAGAAGTGTCTAAGTGTCGAGTTGTTTTATCTGAAGCTATACCTATCCATCCATTTGTCTACCCTGCCTATCTATTTGTCTACCTTGACTTGTCTGTTTAAAACTGAGATTTTTGGGCGAAACTAGTGAATTAGAGAAGTCTGTCAAGGAGGTCCTCAATAAGTTAATGGTCGACAGACCATTATCTGAAGGTGTACAGGCATCATCGACCAGGGGACTACAGGATTCCCCTTCGACTAGATGTCATTCTGGCCATGTTAACCCCACGATTGAGCAACGAAGTGATGCAGGAACATCACTCCAACTCAGAAAATGTGCAAGCATGCCAACACATAGACATGCAATGGAGAAAGGGAGAGGCACCGACCCTACCATTTTTCTTTAAATTTGAAATAAAATTCTATACAGATTTTGTGTTGTAACACTGACAAATGCCAAGACATGCCTTTGTACAAGTAGTGGATAGGTTTGACTTAAATGGTTGCCTATAGCGGGTCCATATCGTAGTCATATCTGGATAAAAATTTATGTAATGATCCGTAGAGGTCTGGTTCCATAACTGAGACAGTAATAATGCTAAGGTGGTGAAGAGGATAAGCCCATAGAGCCCTCTTTTGTAATTAGGATATTAGAGAGAGAGAGATCTTAGAGGGGTAGAGAGAGTCTTAGAAGACATAAGAGGTAGAATAGTTCTAAGAGAGAGCTTGAGAGAAATGGGACTTTGTTGTAGTTCAATTTTTGTAAATGTCTATATAGACACATAGATATAATATAAAGCAATTTTTCCTGCACATGGTCTATTTGTATGTTTGTGTTTATTGTTATGTTTTTATGTTGTGAATGCATGAACTGATGAAGTATTGAATGAGTTTCAATTTTTTCTTTCATTTTGAGTTCCTGTGTGCAAGGAGTGCGCACAATCCACAAAGAGTGCATTGACAGAGGCAAGCTAACCTCAGGAAATGCTTAGGAGAGATATCATTGAACCTTCATCAATAAAAGTGCAAAGAGTGCACTGGAAGAACTCTTTGTTGAGATCAGAGAGAACCAGAGTTACTGAGAACTATATAAAGCTCTGTCATGCGGGCATCGAGCGAGTGCAAGTGTGCACTAAGGGAACTCTGTGTTGAGTTCAAGAATAATCAGAGTTACGCAATACTCTGTACGAAGAAGCTTTGCAAGGTATGCATTGAGCAAGGAGAATGCTAGGAGGGTGAGAGGAATTTCTTTGGGAGAAATCATTTGAATCTAAGTTATCGAAATCCATGAAACACAAGGAGTGCATGGGAATTTGAATTCTTCACGAGACTAAGATCAGGAGGAATAACGCTTTTCATAAGCTATGTACGAGATCCAAGAAACAGAATCTCAGGAAGGATAAAGGTTGAAGCCTTTGAATCTTTTGAAAATCTTTTAATTATGAATAAAGCATAAGCTTAAGGGGAAGCTCTGGACAACCTGATCGAATTCCAAACAACGAGGAGCTAGGACAAGCTAGGATCTGACTTGGAATTCAGGATTTCATAGGTAGAGAGAATCAAGGTGAATCACTTGAAAAGACTCGACATGCGAAGTGGCGACGTGCCTTTTAATTAGGCAAGTGGTCATACTCATGGTCACGTAAAGGAAAGGGATTATAGAGAGAAGAGCTAGCACTCGTTTGGCATTAAGGTTTGAACAACACTCAAAAGACGTCCCATGGGTCTCATACGACCTATGCCATAGGAAAAAGGGCCTGTGTAAATGGTTTTTGGGTCTATGAAATACCCAAAGAGTTGATTCGACTCAGTTTCTTGATCGATCCTTGACCGAGAGGTCAGCGGCCCCGAGGGGAGAAGGGGAGGTTTGCATCACAAAGAAAGCATCACAAAAATATGGCTAATGTGAAGCAGATATCATTGATCCTACCTGAGTACATTCCACCTTTGGCTGGAGTCATTAACCACGATAGCATCCCACAAGATGATGAGTACACCTTGTTCACCGCGTACATTTCAAAAGGAATACGTGTAGTCATAAGTCATTTAGGACATATCCTGCTCCTAAAGAACAATGACCTCAATCTAAACAATATGAAGAACTATTCTATGCTATCACCCCACCTCTACTTGATGAAGTCAACTAGGAAGAAGCCTTGCCTCATCTCCCAACCATGGATTAAGGGAATTGCGCAGTCCACTGTGCTGAATGTGATGAAGATTCCCCATTTTGGCCATCACCAGGAGGTTAATGCTTGTGTTAAACTCCTCTTGTCGTGCTATCATGGTAGATACTTTTGGCTCAACCAGAGGATTATTGTGGATCCAACGTTGATAAACTAGATTATAGGCTTAATCATGAAGGGACCTTACCCTCAACAGTTTTATCCAGGGAAGACCTTAGACTGCTCCCTGACACAACGCATCAAGGAGGCTTACGGTGAAGTCAAAAAATGAAAGTGAGGTTACAAGGTATCCTCTATACAGGATGGCGCAGTACGCCTCGCTTACCAAATCATAGCTAGAAATATTGTAAGGAAGAATTGCCCCACATAGGTCACTGGGTTCATGGTGGACCTTACAGGAAAATGTGTGGATGGAATGTAGATGAACTGGGGAAGTTACCTCATCAATGAACTAGAGAAGGATTGTCGTGAAGCCTAGGATTTGGGATACGAATTCCACTTCAATTGGCTAATCGTTTTGATCATGTTTGTCTCTTGGAAAATGAATGACGGAGCCACCTTTCTAGAGATCAAATCATTGTAGCCATTGGCCTCTAGGTTTTCCACCTTATGGTACACCAATGACATGATGAAGCAGTGGCAGTCCAACACTATGTTTCATGCATACTATCAACAATTGAAGGTTTCCATCGAGTCATTTACGTGCATGACACTGTGCACTCTGCACCAGTACAAAACAATAGAAAAGTTCCATGCAAATACACATTTCATCTATATAAATGCACACAGAGATGAGAACAAGGAAGAGTTACAGTCATACTACAAGATAACAGATGAAGAGATGGAGCAGATTATAAAGGAATGTCCAAAGGAAATCCTTGTACCCATCACTAATGCAAAACTCTATGAAAATGACACCATAGGAAGCCCCATGGTCACCTGAGTTGAGCATGTCGAAAAATCCAGTGGGGCAAAGAAGAAGAAGAAGCAGGAAGAATTCTAGGATATAGAGACTGATGAGGAGGACAAAGCCTCTGAACAAAATGGATTTGGCTCTCTAAGAGGAGGGGGAGATGAAGCATATGGACAAGGAGGAGGGGATGAGAAAGGAGGAGGCAAAGATACACCACCGAAAGATACCCCTACTAGAACAGTAACACCACAGAAGAGGAAGGTTTCTCCAAAGAAACCTTCGGTAATAAAGAAGATGCACGCTAATAAGCCCTAGTTGGAGGCCATGCTCATGAAGGACAATATTAGTTTGGTTCACGGATCTATGAAGGATGTTTCCGAGGACATATTGCAGAGATATGGAGTGAAGAAGGAAGCACTATATGGAAGGGTCAAGAACGAATTGAAGGTAGTACAACAAGTTATTGGTTTGGTCTACACAGTACCTACTACGCCTTCCTCATCACAAATTGAAAAATTGGGGTATGACCCAACCCAATTGAGAAGACTTGCATATGCGACAGAAGCTCGACTTTAGAAAGTCTAGGAAGAGAAGGAGAAGTCTACAAAATCCTTGAAATGAGAGAAATATGAATCCTTATAACAATTACGAGTAGCGCAGTACAGTGTAGCTACCTACGAAAGTGAGAGAGAAGAGTTCTAGGGGATTCTCCAAGAGGAAAAAGCTCAGCTATAGAGAGAAAAGGAGCAGTTGCTCATAGAGAAGATTGTGGTCAAAGAAGTGGTGAATAAAGCATGTCACTCTTTGCCAGGCTTGGCATAGGAGGAACAATATTCAGTCGAGGCTCAAGTGGTGAAGCTCACTAAGACCATCCAACAGCTTCAAGCCAAGATAGCATAATTGGAGGCTCAAGCAGTGTCGAGCACCCCACAAGAGGTGCACAACTAGAGGGAGTAAACTTGTAATAACACAGTAGGAAGGATAAGAGACCTCACCTCGGAGTACAAAAAACTGAGTGATAGAAGTGCACAAACATATGAATGCCTTGTCGAGGATCCAGAGCTAATAAAGTTGGAAGCGCAGTTACAGGAG
>JASDQU010304449.1:0-13693 GCA_032191745.1 Picea mariana
TTACCCAAACCTTTGTGCTATCGGGCTTTCTTCAAGGGTTGACATCAATGACAACCAACCTTAATCAACAGTAAATAAACCCTAAAATATCTTTTAGGGGTGACCTCATGTCTTCCTAGGGTGACGTTGAGTCTTCTGGGTTGAACGTTGGGCCCCATATGCAAAACGTTAGGCCTCCCAAGGCCCTGGATGATTCAACGCATGCCAATTAGCACACAATTGCCTCCATAATGCCAATCCTGATGCTCGGTACTGATGTCTAGGGTCATAAAGGTGACGTCATGGGACTCCCAAGGAAAACATTTAGGTAGAAGAGAAATATTCCGCTGGGTCTAGGTCTTCCAAAGTGTCTTCGGTGAAAAGTCATTCTTTCTTCCTAGTGTAAGTCTTGGACATCTCTCTGCCCTTGGTTGGAGTCACATCATCCATCTATGGGCTTTCATCCCCATGGAGGTCCGAGCTAATAATCTACCCATATGTACCTGTCCATTGGGAAAAGTCCTGTAGCAACAACAAGTATGCCCTCCATGGGACGATAAGTCACAAGGATCATATCAATGTCAATCACATCCAATAATAAAATTACCTAAACATGTGCATCAAACCCACCTTTACCCAAACAAATGATCAAAGGCGTTATGTAGTTTGACAAGTCAAGTTTAGAGAGGGTCTCAAGATGTCCTATTGTGATAATCCTCCTCAAGTTTTGGGTGTTTCCCAGGCGAGAGCCAGTCTAGGTCATGTAAGTGTGTGAAATGGTGTAGGGGAAGTGTTTGGGTAGAGGGTGTAGTGATAACAGGGAAATGTAGCTCTTGCCCATGGGTGCCTCTATATAGGGCGAGCTGCACCTTATCATGGATGCCATTATTTCCTATCCCATTCAATGCCTTTTATTATTATTCTTATTTCTTTTTGGTATTTTTATTTTCAAGGGGAAATCTAGGGGACACTGTCCTGGTGTGGTGACCAGAGGTGACAGTGTTACCCACAAGAATTTCACGGAAATGAGAAGTCTGACTCGTGATGAGACCCCCTTTCTCTTGGCTATGCCACAAAGAGCCACTACCCTGGTTTTGTGACCAGGTAGATGGTAGCGTCATACCGCTACATGCCCATGGACTTAATAAGCTGGCTCATGATGAGACCTCCCATCCACCAACTAGTACCTTGAGTTTTGATTTATCTTACGGGTCCCCCTTTTCTTATTGAGAAGCATTTTATTTCTTTTTTGGGAATCCATGGGTGAAGCATCTCAAATATTTCATTTGGATTTTAACTCTTTCCAACTACTTTTACCCTCTGGGCCTTTAGCCCCTTCTTCCCACAAGGAAAGGTACAACCGTTCATAGCTTGGAAAACCCAATGCCCAAACCAAGGTAGGGGGAGATGAGAGGAATAATGATGGAAAGTGGTAAGTATAGAGGGAATGGAAAATGAAATTTCATAGACCCACCCAGTGGCAACTCATCCTAAATGGGAATCAACTTACTAGGGCATTATGTCACCCTCCCAGGTATGAACAAGTTAAAGAGAATAATTTCCAAGTAAATGCTATGAAATTAAGGAGAATTCAATGCAACATATTCAAGTGCTTAAAAAATCAAAGTGACACATAGCATGATACCCAGACTCATTACCTCATGGAGCAAGACTTACTGCTACTTTAGGACTAGGCTGGTGGGATGGATGCTGCTACTGCTGATAGATGGACTGAACGGAAGAAAAGATGGGCCCTCCGGGGCCATGATCAAGTGATCTAGCTTTCGACACTCCATGTCTAGGACCTTTTGGCCTTGAGACATGATATCCTTAGTTATCCCTAGGGTAGAGGATAAAAAATACCATGAGATAATTCCTCAAGCATAGTTGAGAAACAAAATCTTACAGCCTTAAAAGTTACGAGGAAACCATTAGAACAAAGTAGATTCCATTAAACACATTGACGACAATTAAAAATGAAGAAGGGAAATCTATAAATCATTTATAGGAGATTCTCACTACACACAACATCAATCACATCATGGACATAGTGATTTCACTTGAGGAAACCATGAGGAAAAGCACCCTAGCATCAAATGGTTTGCTCAGTCATATTTAGGAAATCAAATTTACAATGCAGTGAGATGGATCTTTGTGCATTGTCCTCACCTTGGCCAAAAATAATCCAAGTTCCCTCTGAGAGTGAAATTAGAAGAAAAATAGGGAGAGTTGGGGTAATGGGAAGGCCAATAGGCCCAACCTTTCATTTCCATTCTTTAGTCTTTATCTTCTATTTTTATTTATTTATTTGTTTTTCCTCTCATTTGTCTCATTTAACTTTACATTGCATTTTTTTTTGTCTTCTCTAAGCTTCATTAATTGTTGACTTACATTTAGGTATTGAGTATTACAACTATGATGTTGGTTCAAATCCATTTCAGATCATACCTCTCCATTGAGAGGCATTTTGGTCCCCAAAATATTCGAGGAAACCAATCTGGATCAACGTGCCTTCTCTCCATTTCCCAGAAACATGGCTCTGAATTTGGATCCTAGCTACAAATATATCTCTGGCTCTAGCTTTGGCTTGTGGCTCTGGCTATTGGCTTTGGTTTTGGCTATGGCTCTAGCTCTAGTTCCTGGCTCTCTTATTCCCACAATGTAGAAGTCTGTTCATTGACTTTGAGCTCTGAGTAATCTCCAAATATGAACTATGCAATCAAAATTCATTCCCATCTCTCTTATACTTGGAGATGGTACATCTTGGCATTCAGTGACGCCAAGATGAATTATGGTATATGTTTCTTCAATGAGATCCCAACATTTATGCCATCATGTACCAACTGCATGAAAATAAGTGTGGTCTACTTTTTTGTGCTAGGATCAATTACTTCCAGGCATGGAAACATCTCTTTTTTGTTGGAACATGCTTATGAATAGTCTATCTCTACAAAACATCGCTCGAATACCATCCTTTGTGTGAAATCATAACACCTTCTTCCACCCAAGCATATGACAAATCCTACACATGTATGTTTGTAGGTGAAAATCATCAATCGACTACAATCTTGAGGGTGAGGAATGCCTCAAGTTTTAGAGAGGACAAGGAAAAGGGAATATCATTGATTTCCTTGCACCAATATTTGATACATCTTCAGGAAGGGAATATTCTTCTGGAATATCGCAGGTAATAATTGGATTGGGGATTCCCTTGGAATCAAACCCATATCCACCTTGTTGGTGTCACCAACCTTTGGTATTGCTATGACCCTTTGGAAAGATTTTTCTCTTTGAGTTTGAGATGCAGTGAATTATTTCACTGTTAGGCTTAACTTTTCAAACTCTTCTCTTGGTTATATGGTTCTTGGGGTGAATATTTGGATGAAGTCACCAACTCTTTTCTTCCTAATGTCACTCAACTCGCAGTGTGTTGGGTATATGTTATATTCCTTGCATTTGGAGGGAGGGTGGGTTTATTGGATTTTGACGATCCCTCCTCCCTGTTGGTGTATGTCTGCGTCCAGTGCTGCTGAAGGGGGGTTAGGGGAAACACCTCAAATTATTTTTTGATGTTTTTCGCTGTTTTTAGCGGTTTTCTAATTTAATCATGTATTAAGGGATTAGGGTTGTAATATAATTTGGGCTAATGGATTAGGGTTTTGGAAGTTTCATAATACCTAAAATATTGTATATATTGTATTGTGAATGGTGAAATTAATACAATGAAGAGTTGAAAGGTGTGACACCAAGGAAAGTTGGTTTTCTCCTAGTTAGGGGTTTCCAGTGTAAATATCTATGTACTATGTGTATGATGCATTGATTAATTCCTATTTTTCTTAAGAATCTGTATGCATTGTTTTACTTCATAGGTTTAAAACTTACACAATGGTGGTATAAGTTCTTTACGCTACTATATGGACTGCTTAACATATTCATTTTCTCTCCTTGCTTTTGAATTTGTTGTTGATTTCATAAACCTTCTTTCCATTCCTCCTATGAAAAAAATACAACTTGAGGCATGTGTCTTTATTCTCAGAGAAATATGCCTCACGATGGCATTTATTCCCATAGAATGAACATGCCTCTAAGTACTAACAAATGGAAACACTATGGCCTTTCTTATTGTAGCAGTGAAAAACAAGGAATGTCTTGTTTTATGTAGGCCTCTTGGTATTCTTCTCCTTCTTACCTTGGTTTATTGGATTGACCTTTGTTGTAAGTGTTGGTGCAAGTTTAATATTTGAAATTTCTTCATCGTTTCCCTTCTCCAATCAACCACAAGAAGGACGGAGTGGCAGTGTGTTTCCACCTTCATTTTTTGATGCTCTTTCTTCCTATGAGAAGGCCAATTATTCCATATCCTTTGACTTCACAAATGTGGTCTTTTTGTTTGTTTCCTTTTACTTTACACCATCGAAACCTACGCCTTCATGCTTGGCCCTCATTTAAGCTACAATGGGGCTTAGGATGCCTTATCTTCTCTCACCTAGCCCTTTTTATTTGTATCCCATCTCACTTAGTAGCTTGGAACCAATGTCTCTGGTGTTCTTTTCAAAATCACCAAAAGATTCTTGAGGAATTTCCAATGAAGGTGAGATTCCCAAAATTTTCTCAATCATGGTGCTAGCTTCCACAGTGGAAATGGAAGGTGGTTTTGCTTCTATGTTCTCTTAGACATTTGCTTGGAGATTTTCCAATTCTTGTTCCTTCTCTATCAACTCTTGTTGCAACTAAGTCATCATCTCAGTGAGTGTATCCTCCTACCAGATATCCATATGGACGACCTTCTCTCCCAATTTCACAAGCTGCAATTCTATTCTTCTCCCAATCTTTCACAACCGTAATGAGAGAGGCTTAAAGTTCATCAAATTGGTTTTTTAGAAATTGCAATGTCCTTGTCAAGGTATTAAAGTTATTTCCATTACTTCATTCCCTCAATCATACATCTATACCTAATCCTTCAAGTGCTTATTCTCTTCTTGATGTTAAGAGTTGATGGCATGTAGGTATTTCAAACTTTATTTGTTTTCTTTACCCATGTTAGGTCTTCAAATTTATGGGATTTGCATCATGGTCAAGGATTCAACTACTTTGATACCATATGATCCATAAATGACTGACTTATATCCCGCTTACTTCACTAACATGGATTCTTTGCATAATTAATGTTTTTATCTCTATTTCTCTAACTTATGTAGAGATATTTGTTATTTGAATGGATACATATCCTTTTTTCTCGGTTTAGTTCTAAGTGAAACTACTCTTCAATATTAGAGGTATGGGTTACTCTTTGGTGTAACCTAAACACTTCAACCAACTAATAACACAATAGTAACTAGGCCAATAAAAACCAAGACTATGCAAATAGTCTGTCACTAAGAACTTTGTCTTTGGTGCAACTCCTTTGCGAATTGATATGCATCTGAATTGTATCGGGATGATCAAGGCTGGGACTATGATTCTTTGATTATTTTATGGGCATGAAGGCTCTACTGAGGCCCGAGTTCAAGGCTTGGTTACTACTTTGGTACCATAGGCCAATTATAACCATCAATCTTTTCAAATGAATCGTCTTCTATTGCCAACAATAAATCAACCTTTTTTGTGTTAAGATAACAATGCACAGTCTCTAGACTTGTTTCTAGAAAAAATGAGCAATGCTACCAACTTGCTGTGCCATGTTTGGACAACCAAGAACTCGGTTGAATGAACCAATACAAGGAAATGATAATCACCATGTTTATATTCTTCCAAGTAACAATGGTGTCATGAATCGAGATTTCTTCATTAAATAGGATTTAGCACACAATGCCAACACAAGGGATGGCATATATCATACCAAAATGTCTTTTATTTATCTACCTTCAACTTTAATACCAATTCAATGATGCATATATGAGTTGAAAACTTTAAAAAACACATATATGAAATGACTATGGATTAATACATGTGAGAAAATTCTTTATTATGTAAACTATGCTTGAAATAAAACTCAACTCAATGCACTGGATTCATGCGCTTTCACTGGTATATTTGAAATATAAACTAGATTGTGCATTTTAATTATTCTTTCAACTGTAATTCAACGATAATAATTGTTGAGCTATGGTTCTCTCTACGGTCTCATTTCTTAATGACCCCATGAGAAAATCCAACACACACTCACACATGTATGGCTCCAACACTTATTAAAAATTGAAACCATTAATAAGAATGTCAACTCGAAAGCATCATAACATGACCACTCTCATTAAAATTTGTATGTGATGAAAGTTAAATAATCATGTGATACTTGGCTTTATCAAAAGGTGTTAAATGGGACAAATAAACTAGTGCCAAACTATTAAGGGAACAACAACTAAATAAAAATTCAAGCTTTGAGTATGTGGCATGAATTACCACTCCAATGTAGGGGGGAAAGAAATGAACTCCATCCAATCATATGTAGGTAGAGTAAGGATGAACCCTAGGAGTGAAGAGATCAATGATGTGCTAGGCGTATGGCTTGTACGACCCACATATGATCCACTTGATTATATAATCGACCCGTACGACCTTTAGGTGGATTTAATTTCTTACTAGGGTAGTGTACAATGTCTAAAATGACTACCGACAAGAATTGATTCTTTATAAAACAAGATGATATCCAGTAGCAACCATGGGAAGAAACCAAGATGTTTTATTCCTCTCCAATAGTCAATAAACAAAGAAAACTAGAATTGGAAACTCTATACAATAGTGAAATAGCCATATTATCCGAGCCATTAATTCTGAGTCTCATAGTGAAATGAATGGTGTGAATTCCAAAGTTGTTGGGATTCGACTTAGACAATGGAGAGTGAAACCATGAGATAATTCCTTAAGAAAAAGTGAGGAACAAACTTACACCATTAAAAATTATCATGAAATCAATAACATGGAGTAGCTTCCATTAAACACACCGCTAAAAATTAAAAGTGAAGAAGGGAAATATATCCAGCACATATAAGAAATTATCACTGCACATAACATCATTCACATAATGGAGACAATGAATTCACCTAGGGAAACTTGAAGGAAAATCCCTTGGCACCAAATGGTTTTCTCAATCATATTTCGACAATCAGATTCACAATGTAGTTAGATGGATCTTTGTGTATCCTCTTCTCCTTGGTTGAAAATAAGCCAAAATCCCTCTAAGAGTGAAATTACAACAATAAATATGGAGAGATGGGGTAATGGGAAAGCCAATGAGCTCGATCTTTCATTTCCATTCTTCAATCTTTCTCTCCTATTTTCATTTTTCTATTTTTATTTAATTCCTTATTTTTCCTCTCATTTGTCTCATTTAAATTTACATTGCATTATATTTTATGCCTTATCTAATATTAATCAATTGTTGATGTACATTTGGGTACTAAGTGTTACAACCATTTTCTTGGTTTATATCCATTTTGGATTAGTAATAAAATCAATATAGGCCGTTGAGATATTTTCAGAATCATCCACATTAAAAAACATGTAAAACATGATACTATATAAATACCTCTTTAAAAGAGGATAATGATACACTTTGGATTGGGTGCATTGTTTTTATTGAAGAAATCATTGAGTGTAATCTTCTTAAGGGTAGTGTTATTATCAAAGTACATCACTATCTCATTTTTCATGGAGTTCTTAGATTACATGTGTTAGTCAAATTCATCACAAAATTTTGTCACACAAGGGCGTTGGCACATCCACTACTTGAAAAAATCACTTAGCCAAGAATGATTCAATGCTTGTAAAATACTTAAGTTTGATGTACATCTCTTTGTTTTCTAGAATTACTAATTGAGAAAACCAATGAAATCTCAACTTAAATTCAGAAACAAACATGAAGAATCCCTCTAATCACATATTGATGGCACTAGAAGAACATGTTGGTTCCGTGACGAAGCAATGGTTGATTTATCCCTTTTATAAAGGAGCAACAAAACATCATGTTTGAGAAACAAAGAATGATAGATGAATAATCCACTCATATCACAACTCTGAAAACAAGCTTAGCGATAACAATTAGTCGTAAGAGTTTTCAATGGGGTAAGAACCAACTAAAATAATTTGAAGATTTGAAGCATAAGATTAGTCAACTTTATTTCCTAGCACTACCTAACTTCCAAAGGTCGTTTGAAGTCGCAATTGATGTTGGTGGCTATACTATGGGTGTAGTGTTAATGCAAATGGGGAGACCGATGTGCATACATTCATATCTATTCCATGGAGATGCACTAAACTACCCTACTTATGACAAGGAACTCTATGTTTTAGTGCAAGGAGTGAAGAAGTGGAAGCAATATATATTAAACAAGGAGACTATCATCCACATAGATCACCAACCTTTTCAATACTTGCAAACTTGGTGTAATCCCTAATGAGATAGACACTTAAATGAATGGGATTTTTGTGACAATTATAGTATTAATTAAATATAAGAAGGGCAATACCAACAAGTTATTTGATCTATTATCAAAATCGTCGACACAAAAAATCACAACTATAGGAGCCATTATAAGCTTGGATCCATTCATCTGTGAAGAATATGGAGAGGAGGATGCATAAGATGTCGACCTCAAGGGGGTGTATTAGAGGCTACATGGCAAAAAACAACAAGCAAATATTGAATCCCATCTCTAATATGGATTGCCCAATAATATGGGTAATCTTTGTGTACCAAAGGAAGAGAGAGTACAATTGTTAAGGGGAGTTATACTTCCAAGTTCGTTCAGAATTTTGGTGTTAGGAAGACTATAGATATCTTGAAAATGTATGTTTATTGGATATTTAGGTTTATCAAAGGAAGTTATACAATCCACTTCTAGTTCCTGTAAGGCCATGGGAAAGTATATCCATGGACATTCTTAGGGGGTTTTTAAGGACAAGAAGAAGCCATGACTACCTTATCCATGGAATTTTTTAGGGGGTTTTTGAGGACAAAAAGAGAGAATGACTACCTATATGTGGTAGTCAAAATATTTAGTAAAATGCACACTTTGATGGATTGTAAGAATACAATCAAATGACAAGAAATTGTGATTTTTTTCTTTGAAAGGATCTAGGTGCACGTTGGGGTTTTGAGGAGAACCATTTCTGTCATATAGATAGTAGATTTCTCAGTGAATTTTGGACTTAATTGAGGGAGAAGATATATACTAAATTGAAAAGATCCACTACTTCTATCTACACACTAATGGGAAAATGGAGGTGGTGAATAGGAATTTGGTTCACTTGTAAGAGGATAAAATTAGAAGCATCCAAGCACATGGGGTGAAGATTTAATTTAGATAAAATTTTCCATAACAAGGTTGTCCACACTTCACCAATGAGTCTTCTTTTAAAATCTATTTTGGATATTTTCCACCATCACCATTGGATATTTTATATGGACATCTTGAAGTAGGGCATCAAAATCAAGTATGTGTTGAAGACAAGGAATTTATTAGATTCAATAAAAAATATACACTTATAGTTTTAGGAGAAGATGGATAATTATCTAGAAAGTACAAGGCTAGGCATGATGAACATAGTTTTTAAATTTACTTAGAAAAGGAGACAAAGTTTGGTTGCACCTTAATAAGGAAATGTTGTAGGGATCAAGAAATAAAATCAAGGCCTTGAGATATGGACCTTTGAAGTATTGGAGAAGGTTGGAAATAATGGTTATAGACTCAATGATCCACTATATGTGCATATTTACTATGTCAATAACTTGAAATTTTGCAAGCCATGCATGCTCAATAAGGATGAAGATGGACAAGTCTTACCTTCCATAGAATATTTTCAATTGAATTCACATGCATAATTCCCATAGGATATATCTCTTAATAATAATATTAGAATGGCCAAAAGGAGTCAACAATAACTTTGGTAGGAGTGATTGAAGGAACAACTACTAGCAAAGTCCAAATGCTATTTCGAGGGAAAGTTTGGGAATTGCATCCTCATCTCTTTTAAAACTAGATTTTGGAGATGAAAATCCTCCCAAAGTGGGCATCCATGATTGAAAAAATGGATATACATAGTTACCATATGAATTTATTGATGCATTGGAATAGGGAATAAAGAATTTGGGACCTAGAAGGGCTAGTTTGGGTTAGATTAAAAAAACTGCACTAATGGACTGGAATTGAAAATTTTCCAATTTCAAGTAATTTACCTTGATAATTACATATCTCTTGGAGGTTCTCACTACATTATAAGGTTTGATATCTTTCTAATGATGGTTCATTTTTTTAAAACAAAGTACATATTCAAAAGTTATGTCCTCGATAAGGTAACAATCCAATTATTCCTCATAGGTCCAGATCGTAGTGATGCCAAATTACCATCATTCACGCATGTGGTTTGTAACATGTGTAAATATAATAGATACTTCTAGAAGCATAATGAAGATTCCATGAGTGTTTCGTAACTCTAAACCTAACCCTAATTCTAGTTATCAAAAACCTAGCAAAATGAGGGAAAAGGGTTCACTTTCTTTTGTTGCCATTGTTTTTCCATAGGATTGGCAGTGAGTGCATAAGAGATACTAAAGAGTAGAAAGAGAGAAGAAAGCTACATATAAATGTAGAAAACCTTACTCTTTGATAGGTTCTCAACAAGCTTGCATTGTATATTGTAATATCCATTTGTAACACCATGTTTCCCCTAGTCTGTAAATATAACTATATTGGCCAAGGAACTATGGAAAACCTAAAAGGGTGAATGTTTGATTTGATGGACCTTTGTAAAAAAGGTCGATGAATGTAAATTCTGTTATTTTAATAGAAAATGGTTATGTGCTGCATGACTGCTAAAATAGGGGATGTGCTAAGAGAAAACCACAAATTCTATGAAAGGTGGTGGAGGGGACCCAGAATGGTTGCATTAACCTCCACTGAACCAGTACCATGATGGAATTAATTTCTCAGATCATAACAACCCTCTAACCCAGGAATGAATTACAGTCGGGTTGGTAGGTGGGAAGACCTCCTCAAGAGTTAATGAGGGGATGGGGCAGACCGCTCATCCATAAGGCTTCCAGAACTGACCACAGACTGGGAATTCGAGCCACACACAATCTTTCTGAGGAAGGCAAGGAAGAAAGTGTGGTGGGAAGAGGAATACCTGCGGAAAAATGCAGAGACGAGAGAAAAAACTCTCAGGTCCGAGGAAGGACTGAAAGAGGAACAATGAGTTATGATCACAGAAAATAGAGATTGAGCTAGGAGAAGGAGAGTAACCTTCATCCTTATCTATTTTTGTATTGGGAGAGGGAGAGTAAACTTCATCCCTAACTTCTGTTGAGTTGGAAGTAAGAGATTGAATCTCAAAGCATTGTGGCTTAAGCTCGGGGGTGGCCAGTGATAAATCCATTGGGAGTGACTGAGCCTAAGGTTGGGTGGAAATGAGCACCCCTTTCAACAGTCGCATCACACTCTATGGTTCTGATAAGTTTTTTCTTGCCTTATGCTTTGAATTGTAAATAATGGATGCATGCGAGTATTTACATGTCTATAAAGGGTTCTTTCTCTGTATTAAATGATTAAGTTATGAGTATGTGTTTGTTCCCTTGAGAACCTATATTTCAGTTTGATTTTCCATATGCCCCAATTTAATCACTCGAAGGTGCTTTCCCCAGGAGTTTACATCATCGTTCTGGAGTCAGAGCAAGCCTCTGGGCATAGCTACCATTTTGGTAACCTAAAAATTACTTTGCCTTGATTCAGAGCTTAAATATCTGCGACTTGGGAAGGTGTTCCCTTCAGACCAGTAGTCTAGGAGACTTTGAACTAACACCTATTCCCTTAACCAAAAACCCGATTAAGAGCAGGGATCATAGCCCAAGAGTTATATGAATATCCATGTAACCTGGGTCTAGGAACCTTGGAGCTCGAGGCTCTAAGATGTCAAATTACATGATAGTCAAGTTGAACCCCACGATTTCTATGAACCGTTGATCTATGAACGAAGATCGAGGGTGGGGAATCACTGCGGAGCGCGAAGGTGAAAATAGTGGATGCGCTAGTTTGCAGCCCACAATTCACCCTTGTCATTGATCTCGATGGGCTCGAATATCAACGATCCCGATTAGACTAGAATCGAGCGAGCACTTTTCGGATTGCGGAGGTCGAACTCTCTGGTAAAGAGCACACATGTTGGGGCCCCACAATTTCTGCGAACCGTAGATCGCCATTGACCTTCGATCTAAGTTTGAAGCGATCCCTGAATGCAAGGAGTGCATGTGATGGAGAAATAATCAAGGAGATCAAGCTCATAAGAGATATCATTTTCAAGAGCGCAGATGAAATCTAGGAGATGGGCCCGTAGGAGGAGCAAAGGTTGAATCCTTCGAGCACTTGGAAAATATTCTAAGTCGAAGCAAGTCAGAAGCTCAAGAGGAGGAGAGATTGTGGCCGTTGGATCATAGTGAAAAGGATCAACAACTGTTTGATCAGAGCAAGGTGCATGAGCCTTAGTGCTTCGCACACACAGGAGAGAGAAATTACCAAGGTTTGAGACTTGAGATTTCCGAAGCTCGGAGAACTGGAAATCGGAAGTAAAATCTCAATCGTCCGATCAGTCGGAGTGAATCTGAATCATCAAATCATCTGAAGTAAACCTAAAGCGTCGGATCACCCAAGTGAATCTGAGCCGTCAGATACCGTGAGTTCAAGAGGAGGCAAGTTTGAGACTTGATATTTTCGAAGCCCAGAGAGCCGAAAGTCCGAAGTAAATCTCGATCGTCCGATTAGCCGGAGTGAATCTGAATCGTCAGATCGTCTGAAGTAAATCTTAGGCATCGGATCAATCGAAGTGAATCTGAGCCGTCAGAGTTTAGTAGAGACATGGCGTAAATCTGTGGACTACGAGTAAAGTCCCGAAGTAATTTGTAGTCATTATATCTAGAGAGACGTGGCGTAAATATGTGGACTCCGGGGAAAGTCCTGAAGTAATTCATAGGTGTTAGATCTAGAGGAGACGTGGTGTAAATATGTGGACTCTGGGTAAGGTCCCGAAGTAATTTGTAGTCGTCATATCTAGAGAGACGTGGTGTAAATCTGTGGACTCCGTGTAAAGTCCCGAAGTAATTCATAGTCGTCAGATCTAGAGGAGACGTGGCATAAATCTGTGGACTCTGGGCAAAGTCCCGAAGTAATTCATAGTCGTCATTTCTAGAGGAGACGTGGCATAAATCTGTGGACTCTAGGTAACGACCCAAAGTAATCCTTGATCGTCAAATCAAGTGGACACGCGTCAGTGGATTATAACCTTCGGATAAAAGCCATTGGGGAAAAGGGTGAAGTTTGAAATTTGATATCTCAGAAGTCCGGAGACCTGAAGGAGATCTCGACCATTGATCAAGAAGAGGGCCACAAGACCGTTGATCTAGTTGAAAGGTCAAACACCCAAAGTAGAATAAGGGCCATTGATTTAGGAGGACAGGTGTTCGCAGATCGTCAACTCTGGAAGATTAATGTATGGAGGAAAGCAGGGTTTGAGATTTGAAAAGTCCAAAGTTCGGAATTACGAAGGAGATCCCATCCGTTGATTTAGGAGGGGTAGTTCTGGTCTATGGATTTGAAAAGGGAAGATCTGAACCGTCAGTTCCGAAAGTACCATCAAGATTGTTGGTCACTATAATTGCTTAATTGATTTCAAACAACCAAGTGAAACATAAATTATCAACCCAGGGAAGTCTTTTATTTCAAAGATA
>JASDQU010304450.1:3347-13669 GCA_032191745.1 Picea mariana
GACAATTGCTTGAAGCATTTCCAAGGCCTTCTCCTTCTCTATCAACTATTTTTGCAGTTGAGCCATCATCTGTGTGAGCCTATCCTCCTGCCAATTATCCAATTGGATGACCTTCTCCCCAAGGTGTGTAAGATGTGCTTTGTGCTTGTCCCAATTTATTCTGATAGTTGAGAGGTATTCTTCGCATTCATCAAACTTCTTCTCGATCATATGAACCTTCTCTTTCAAGTGCTCAGTCTCTTTTATAATCTCAGCATTGTTGGCTCGTAAATATTCCAACTTATCTCTGCTTGCTTGTCCCATGTTGCGGTCTGCAATATTTTTCTCACATTCCTCGAAGCTGTGTCTCGGTCAAGGATGAAATTTCTCTAATACCTTATGATCTGTAATCGAGGGGCCTATGGCCCACTCGCTTCACCAACATAGATACTATGTGGAAATATAATTTATGATCTATGTCTTAATATTATATATAGCTCTATCTCTGATGAGAAAGACCTTCAGGTTCTGTAGCCTTCTCACATCAACCACTCAATTCTCTGACTTGGATGTAATTCTCAATGTATTTCTGAGTGCAACCAATGGAAACAATCGACAAAATTCCCCTCTATTCTCATATTGTCTACACATAAGAACTTAGATGCCAATTGCAGTGGAACATTCTTTGTCTTTAAAGAGTCAGTCAATCTTAGGTATCCACTTTGATCAGCTTGTTTTTTAGTCACTTGAATCTATGCTAATCAATCAATTACCAAGATCATGTTCACAAAGGTATATGAGTCTACCAAAAGATGGTCCGACTAAATGAGTCGACCGACAAGGAGGAAAACTACTCGATGGGTAATTTGGGTCGACTGACAGTAGAAAAAAATGATCAAAGGGGCGAATTGGATAGCCCACGTTAAACAAAAAGTCTGAAGGGTGAATTGGATAAACCCACAACATCATAAAAGCATCCTGACATCATCTAAACACATCTGCAAACATTTGAATTCGCCCAATAACTTCTATGTAAGCCTAAGCTATAAATAATTCTCCCAGCAACTTCCCAGATCGCCCAACAACTTTTATTTATGCCCATGCTATTCAGAATTCGCCTTGCCTTGTTTAAGAACGCCCCACAAGAATTGCATCTCATCCAAGCAAGTAATTTGACCAACTGTGAGCCAGCCAGGCTAAGGTAATCATAGTCACCTGGTTCGAGTTCGAATTTGAATTCGACAACCTTGAAGTTCCACAAAAATTCGACCATCAAAGGAGAATCCGTCGACTGACCATGAAGGGAAAACCCCTGGAAAGTCGGATTTAACAATCAACGGCTAAAGAGAAAATGTGAAGGGAGAATTCGACAACCGACGACATGTAAAAACGCTTGGAGGGAGGATTCGACAACCAGCTGCGTAGGAAAACGACTTGGGATGATTTTTTCCAATCCATGGCAAGTCAAAACGTCTTGGAGGTCGAGTTTGGAATTCAACGACAGAGGAAAATGTTTGGGGCGAAATTGATAGTGGGTGACACTGTAAAAATGTGCATATAGTTCATGTGTAGCTAATGGGTGCTCAGACGACCCCAACAATCAAGATGTATGTCGTATAATATTTATGGGCAAATGGAAAACACCCCAGCATTAACAAATTCAACCCAATAGTGTTCAAGTCGACAGTAGGGAGCTTAGTCGACCGGAAAATAACAGTATGTTTTCTTAGATATCATGAAGCTTTAGAGGAAAGTTTGTGTGACATGGACAAAAACATCATTTAACCAGTGATGTGAGTGTCTTGTTGGCCAGAGAGATTTCCTGTGAGGAATGGAGGGATTATGTCCTGAGGTAGTTGTGATGCTTAGGTGAAAATCTTGCAATATATGAAAGAACTTCCCTTCGACTAAGTTAATGGGACTCAGACATCTTGATAGTAGACCTCGAACTCTCAATCTTTGAATATCAAGGTCCTATATCAAAGCTACAGTTGAGGTAGTGAAACTGTAGAAGAAAAATTGAAAAGGGATATATATTACGAGAAGCTTATCAATGAGAAAAACATGCAAAACACTCATAAATTGCAATAATTTCTCTCTCATCTAGTATTTGAACTTGAGAAGGAAAAGGTAGTAGAAACCTTATTGAATCCAAAGGATGTTAAAATTAAGAATATTAAGATTAAGGTGGATGGTTAATTATTGATGATTCCTTATAGCCACCTAAAGTCAAGGCTATTAATGTTTATAAATATTATCTTTCTACCAAGAATAATTTATCAAAGGAAGAGAAGAAGAGCCTATAATATCAAATTAATAATTTCATTTGAGACCTAAGGACAAAAAAATTGACAAAATAAAGACCAAAATTGAACCCCTAAAGTTGTTGAAAGAATTTGTCTCTCCCTTGGCCATTAAAGGTGAACAAGTGCTAGTTTCAGATTTAATGTAACCTAAAATCTCAAGGGGTATAGAGAATTGGTTGTGAAGGTCAAAGCCTTAATAGTTAAGTTACATGAAGCCCAAGGAGAAATGGAAGAAGAAGAGGATGAAAAGGAAAGGTTAAATTATAAATTTGAGGAAAGAAATATAGATATGAGTTTAAAATCCAAATTAGAGGAAAAACAAAAGAGTTGAAAAACTCAAATTACCCAAAACATTAAGTTACAAATTATATTAGATAGAACAATACAATTATCTATTGGTAAGGAAATAATTATTGAGGTTATACATCAAATCTAGAATGAAATAATTAATGGAATGGAATTATTTAGAGAGATTCATAATTATGTGGCTATGTATCATATATAAAGTTTAAAAGATAGAAAAATGTAAATCATTTGTTCGATGATATTAAGGTGAAGGATAAGGTGGAAAGTGTAGTGATAAAATTTATAAATTGTCCTTAAGCAGAGAGGGACATAGTGTTGGAAGTAAAGGACATGAATTTTGCAGTCATGAATGTTAAGTGTGTCATTAGCAAGAATAATGCATTGCAAAATTCTCAAAGGAAGTGTGAGTTCTCTAACAATGAGTTGAAGGATTTCATAAATGCAATGTTTTATTTAACTAATAGAGGATTACCATTACCATGGGACCAATAAGAGAGGTTAATTCATGAATGTGATTATATAGTTGATTTTTCAAGTGCGTGAATAGCATTCAAGAGTTGGATACATGGAAAGTGCCCCAAGTGCTAAACAAGTTTTACAGTGGATTCATCCCCTTGTCAAATTGTTGCTATTCATTAAAATATTGATCATTTTAACCTTTACACTAATGACTAATTTGGACAAGTCTGACATAAACATGAAAAACATATGCATCACCAACAAAAATGTTTGGGAGAAAATTGCTCAGCTAGAGAAGAGATCACCAATAGTGACTCATAAAAGTCCATCTGCATCAAAAGGGAAGAAATAAAGTCCAAATAAAAAATCTCTCAATTACAATTGATACATCATTTCTTTAATATGAGCCAATTCAACTATTTTCTAGTATTTTCCATTGTTTTCAGTACTTCGCATTCAAAAGGACCATTATTAGCTTAGCATTATTATGACAATGAAGTAAAGATATTAGTGCCTAACAAAACATCAATTTCATCTATTGAGACACTACAAAAACATTGAGAGGACTATGAAATGAGAGGAGGAAGAAAAATAAGGGATTGTGATTTTTGGAGAGCTTCTTTTTTATGGCATTTTGACACGATGAGTTAGTTAAGGTCAAATTTTTCTAATGAAATGTTAGGTTAAATTGTTTTTTTAGTGTGTTTCTTTAGTGTTCATTTGTGATTTACTAATTTAACTCACAATCATGTCCTCCACATCAGTGATTTAATGGTGCAAACATATACTTGATATTAACTACACTCAATTTGTGGCTTAAGACTTTACTAATCCATGATCTCTATTTAAAGGGCATCAAGGGTCATTTTTCATTGATCGATTGTGATAGATGTTCATGTAATCTACTCTTTTAAAATTTATCGATTTCCTTAAGTGCCCATGTTGGTTGGAGCCATGGATTATTTCCTTTTTTGAGGATTTTAACCACAAAAACACGGGTGTACTATTCTTTGATATATGTGTTTGAGAATTTGTCTTAATAAGTTTGACATGTATGATATGCCCTATTTTTTTAACATGGGATATGTTTTCAACCTTGGATCTAGAATTGTCACTTGGGTTTGCAAGAAACAAAATATCATTTCTCTTTCTTCTATAAAAACAAAGTATCAATCAATAGTTCATGTTAGTCAATAAGCTCTTTGGCTTAGACAAATCCTTTCACAATTTGGATTCCAATAGCAACATATGACCACACTCTGGTGCAATGATCAAAGTTCCATTCATATCACTAAAGAGCATATTCAGAATCGATGCATATAACACATTGAGTTACATATGCACTTCATTCAAAATCTTATTTAGGAGGGCACCCTCGAAGTGCTCTATTGTCATACAGATGATCAAGTTGCTAACATTTTCATGAAAACCGTCACAAAAGTGAATTTTTTAAAAGCTTCACTCTATGTTAGGGGTTTGGGAAGTTGTGACTAAGAGGAGATGGGATTTAATGCCTCCTTCTATCTCCATTTTTCACTTTGTAAATCCTTTAATCCTATCCCAAGTTATTCTTAAGGGGGGATGTTAGGGTATTTCGACACTATGAGTTCTTTAAGCTCAACCTAGTCTAATGTAATGTTAGGTTAAAGTGTGTTTTAGTGTTTTTATTCAATAAGGGATTGCGATTTTTGGAGAGCTTCTTTTTTATGGCATTTTGACACTGAGTTAGTTAAGGTCAACTTTTTCTAATGAAATGTTAGGTTAAATTGTGTTTTTAGTGTGTTTCTTTAGTGTTCATTTGTGATTTACTAATCTAACTCACAATCATGTCCTCCACATCAGTGATTTAATGGTGCAAACATATCCTTGATATTAACTACACTCAATTTGTGGCTTAAGACTTTACTAATCCATGATCTCTATTTAAAGGGCATCAAGGGTCATTTTTCATTGATCGATTGTGAGAGATGTTCATGTAGCCTATTCTTTTAAAATTTATCGATTTCCTTAAGTCCCCATGTTGGTTGGAGCCATGGATTATTTCCTTTTTTGAGGATTTTAACCACAAAAACACGGGTGTACTATTCTTTGATATATGTGTTTGAGAATTTGTCTTAATAAGTTTGACATGTATGATATACCCTATTTTTTTAACATGGGATATGTTTTCAACCTTGGATCTAGAATTGTCACTTGGGTTTGCAAGAAACAAAATATCATTCTCTTTCTTCTATAAAAACAAAGTATCAAGCAATAGTTCATGATAGTCAATAAGCTCTTTGGCCTAGACAAATCCTTTCACAATTTGGATTCCAATAGCAACATATGACCACACTTTGGTGCAATGATCAAAGTTCCATTCATATCACTAAAGAGCACATTCAGAATCGATGCATAAAACACATTGAGTTACATATGCACTTCATTCAAAATCTTATTTAGGAGGGCACCCTCGAAGTGCTCTATTGTCATATAGATGATCAAGTTGCTAAAATTTTCATGAAAACCGTCATAAAAGTAATTTTTTAAAAGCTTCACTCTATGTTAGGGGTTTGGGAAGTTGTCACTAAGAGGAGATGGGATTTAATGCCTCCTTCTATCTCCATTTTTCACTTTGTAAATCCTTTAATCCTATCCCAATTTATTCTTAAGGGGGGATGTTAGGGTATTTCGACACTATGAGTTTTTTAAGCTCAACCTAGTCTAATGTAATGTTAGGTTAAAGTGTGTTTTTAGTGTTTTTATTCAATGTTCTTTTGTACTTTACTAATATGATGGTCACAATCATATCCTACATATGAGTGATCTGATAGTGCCAACAGCTTCTCGATATTAACAATAATTGATCTATGAATTCTCCATTGGTCCATGATATCTATTTAAATATCATGGAGGATCATTTGTCAATGATCTATTGTGAGAGATGTTGATGTAATCTATTCTTTTTTCTTTAATAAATTTCCCCAAGTGATCATGTTGGTTGGGGTCATGGACTAGTTCCCTCTTTGAGTATTTAACCATGTAAACATTAACGTACTAATATTTGATCTATGTGTCTAAGCATCTATCTTAAGATGTTCAAATTTTGTGGATATGCCATGTTTTTCAAACATTCTTTGCTTCTATAGGTCTAAGAGCACTAAAGAAAACTTTCTTTTGAGCATGCATCAATAATAAGGAACTAGACCAAAGGATTTTCCACCTAGGAAATGAGTTTGTATTTATAAATCTTTATGATCTATCTAATGTAATCCATCATGTCTTTCTTTTCTACATATTCAAAATTCACTATATTTTTAAGCCTTCGGGTATTTGATCAACATTCTATGGTGCCCAGTGTGAATCATGTCAAAGTCTTTAAGAAACATTGCATTGTGTCCAAGTTTAGTTTTTGTGTGTGGAATTCACCCTACTACAATAAAAATGGTGTTATGATATGTAGTTCTTTTGTGTGTGATATTGTCTTTAAGAGATATGTTTTAAACTATTGAATTCATGAATAATGTTCAACACATTTTCTTAGTCTAATCTATTAATAAATGAGATTCAACTTATGCACTCTCTAAAATTATTGAATATTGTTTCTCTCTAAATGTTTTGCATCTCTACATTTCAAATGATCTAGTTTGTTCTTCGAGATAACAGTGCCCAATGGATAAGAAACCTTGTGCAATTATACTCACAGATTTGTGAACTCTTTTTCTCTCATTCTTTCTAAATATTTAAAAAACTAAGTGAAAATGTGCTTAAAAGATAACATTTTAACAAATTCAAGGGTAGCCCCCTTTGGCTTAAGGACTCTTCTTTAAAAACCTAAAGTGGGGAGGTTTTTACTAAATGAGTGCTCAGGCATCATTCCCTTGCAAGGGGAACATCTCATGGGATAAAAATCCATAAAATGGTTTGGTTAACTTGCAAACACCATTTCCTTTTTCCTTTTTCCTTCAAACATAAACCTTTTTATTTTTTTGATATAGGCTTCTTCAATTAAATTGTCATTCAAAAATGAACTTTTGGCATCCATATGGTGTACTCTCCAACCAAACTAGGTATTAAGAGATGGTAGTAACATAATGATTAACTTGGCTATTAATGTGAAAGTGTTTTCATAGTTGACCCCTTCTTGCTAGGTATATTCCACTATATCCCTTTCTCTCCATATGATTTGAACCCAAAATGCACCTTTGATTTTAATTATGGTTAGAGTGAGGATGGAATATTGAATTCTCAGTATTGACCAACATTTCTAACCATACGAGGAACCTTGAGTAATAAAAATCCATTAGAAACACTTTCCAAATCTCTTGGAATTCCTTGAGGTGAAAGGTAAAAAAACACTATATTTAGTCTATCCTTCATTATATACTTAAACTCATGGACAAATAGTTATATTATTATCCAATGAATATTTTTAGAATAACATCATTGTTCTTAATCAATAAAATGAGGAGTGATATAAATGTTAATAAAGATCCTATAGTCAAATTTTTTCTTTAGGTGATAAGGTGGGTGTGTGTGTCGATCTTTCTTTGTCTATTACCTTTTGGGTTCAGAAGATTGAGTTGTACATTGTTCACTATTGATAAATCTTGGATTATTGGGTTGAGTCCTCCTACTCAATGAGTTTGGAGCCTTGTGCTCTTTCTTTGTCTCCCTCACTTCACTGTCAATAGTCTCGTCATAACAATGATTAGTTGAGTGAAAAAGAGTTAGTTGAAAACATTCTATCCTTAGGAGAAATTTGTATAATGAAGATGGGCCACATTACATATGTTATGGGATACAATAAAATATAGAAAACTTAATGGAACCAAGTGGGAACCAACAATGATATTGCTTGCCAAAATACACATCATTTTTCCTTCTTTGTTATTATTATTTATACTCTACAAAGGGTGAGAGTGATCATAATCAAAGTTGATACCGTTTTCACTATGGTAGCTAACAAACCATTTTCTACTATCACAAATAAGGGATATTCCCATTAAATACAAATTATTACATACTATAATAATAATAATAATAATAATAATAATAATAACAATAACAATAATAATAATAATAATCTATTTTTAAGGTCACGACCAAGACATACACCAAATTGGTGTATGAGACCCCATTGTTTGTGGGATAAGGGATCCCCTCCGCCCAACAATTTTACCCCCATTGTTTGTGGGACAAGGGATCCCCTCTGCCCAACAATTTTACCAGTAAAGTATATATGTTACAAGATCGTCTACTTGATTCCTAGGATGCATCAATTCTTCTTGATTTAAGTGGAGATTGTCCTCACTTTCCTCTTTGATTAAGAAGGGCATTATACATTTGGTTTTTTTTCCAAATGAGAGAGAACATAGAAAAACATTAACTACCAAAATCTGGGTAATCAAACCTCAACAAAAGAAAAATAGGTCAACAATTTACCTTTTCATCTAAAGAAAATGCACCTCAACCCTGATTTGGTTTTTGAATTTCGTTTCCACATACAAACCATGACATGAAATGTGGCTCCTCCTCTAAGGAAATCCAAAGATAAATATATAGCATATTCCATATTTGACTTGTGCATAGGCAAGTCAACCAATGTCTTTGAAGGAGATTTCCTGGACTTATATGGTCCATCTTCCATGAAAAAAAATTCACCTCCAAAATCCCAACTTGTGCATGCCAATCTTGTTGATGGACATGGCCAAATGTAAATAATAGTGAACATCAACAAAAATCTCATACAACAATTTTTTTCTACGATTGTCACCTTGCATGAGCGTTCACATAATAGGATTCACCAATGATGTAAGAGGAAAATATACAAGAGGAGACACAAATTGTTGCATTTCTCTCAATCCAAAAGCCATTATCGAGCATATATCATTAGCTTGCAATGAATGTAGGCTCATTCCATATACAAAAAAAATTGTACTTTTAGAAGTGAATTTCATTCAATTAGCTCATTTGGGGCACTTTTGACAAGATCCCATCAAACTAATTGTTAAGCCCTAAATAGTGGCTCATTACCCCTTAATTCGGGCATATTACATTAGTAATGTTATTTTATTTATGTCGACTTGAGTCCATTAGTTGTAATTGTACCTCCTAGTCTTCTATATATACCAAGGAGACATTTTCATTTGGAATCATCTTGTACTTGAATATTTATGTGGTGTATAAAGAGGTTTCCCCCTCGAAGAGGCTTACTATATGAAATTATTTCTTTTTCAAGGCATTGAGTACTTATTTTGAGGTTTTTCTATGCTATATTGATATTTGGTTCTTAACATATGGTATCAGAGCTCAAGGTCTTGGGGTTTCACTACTACATCTGAGACACCTTGGAATTTTCACTATAACTTTTTTTCTACAACGTTTCATAAGGAACGGATTGGAGGATATTTAGTAGACGGATCAAGGTACATTGGGTTAAAATGTCATCTCCTGAGGCCTTATACTTTCAGAGATACAACCTGTGTAAGATAGGGCTCTTGAATCATCATGAATTGAGTCATTATGGAATTTTCGCTATAAACGTTTTTTTGTATCGTTTCAGACCCTGAAATCCGGAGGCTATTCACAAAAATTAGTAAGGTATCTATGGTAAAAAATGCATCTTTTGGGTCATCTTAAATTGTAGATACACCTTGTTAGGAACCAAATATCAATATAGCATAGAAAAACCTCAGAAAAAGTACTCAACGCCTTGAAAAAGAGATAATTTCAGATAATAAGTCTCTTCGAGGGGGAAACCTCCTTTTACCCCACTTAAATGTTCAAGTACAAGATGATTCAAAATGAAAATGTCTCCTTGGTATATATAGGAGACTAGGAGGTATAATTACAACTAATGGCCTAAATCCGGCATAAATAAAATAACATTACTAATATAATATGCCCCAATTAAGGGGTAATGAGCCAATATTAGGGCTTAGCATGCCCCTCCCCTTGAGACAAGTGTTGTCTGCAATGCTTGAGTAACTCTGGATGCTTCTGTATAAAAGACTCATCTTCCCAAGTGGAATCTTCAGCCGGTAGTTTCCTCCATTTAATGAGATACTCTGAAATGGATCTATTCCTTAGCTGACGAATTCTTGTGTCAGTGATGGCTTAAGGCTCCAATATGATTTTTCCTTCCTTGTCAAGTTCTGGCAATATAGTTTGAACTGGGATCTTGTCGCCTATAACCTTCTTTAAGCATGAAACATGGAAAACTGGGTGTACTCGTGAAGATGCAGGCAGCTCCAATTTGTATGCCATAGTACCAATCTTTTGCAACACCTT
>JASDQU010304460.1:0-13693 GCA_032191745.1 Picea mariana
GGCATCTATCTCTGAATGCCGGATCTCTAAAGGCATGTCATGAAAGCTACTACAAAATCTTCGATTGAAAACAGACAAAGATTCACCATGTTCTCTCTTCAAGGCATAAAAATCAGCAAGGTATAGATAAGGTGATTTATGATCACCCCAATACTTAATGAATACATTGGAGAACTCGATCCAAGAACCAATAGAATCAGTTCTCAAACTTTTAAACCAAACAACAATGTCTTTGATTAAAGTTTTATCAAAATATCTCATGATGACATCTTCATGAACAATATGAAAATGATCGATAAAATCCAGAAAGGATCCCAAGTGCCTCTCAGCCAAAGCTTGGTTCTCACTGGAAAACCAAGGGATATATTCATAACAGTTATCAAGATAAGGATGAAGAAGAGAGGGCATCTTTAAAGGCTTGAACATCTTCGTTCTGATTTTAATTTGAAAAGCAGTGGGCTGAACAGGTCGATGATCAGGTTCGTCAGTAATGCCAAAAGGTATTGAGCTCTCAATAGGTTTGGAATCAATTTCAATCTTCACAAAGTCGGAAGGGTGACCAGATTCAAGAAGAATGGGAATGCTAGACTCATCTTTAGGAATAGGTTGTGATGAGGATATTGAATCAACATCTACAATATAGGGCTGCAAGATTTCTTCTTCTAAATAAGGGTATATATAATAAGGATGATGGTTTTCTGAATATACAAAACAGAAAATGATCCTCTTTATCTGCGAAGGAAATAACATGAAAGAACTGATAAAGAAAAACAATAGTTCATGAAGAAAACTGATGATCTAGTACCTGGATTTCAAATGCAGCTACTTCATCTTCTGATAATCTTTGCTGGATCAACAACAAGTGTTGCTAGTGGCTTTTCTGAATTTGTTCTGGTATGAGCTCTTTTTCGGAGCCACTTCGTTCCAATGGAGTTGCCAGATAGATGATTACAACCAAGTATATGTCCAATCTTTGTCTATCATCAAAGATGGATCTATGTCATCTCCCAAGGAAGTTGAGCTTCAATCTCCTCTCCCCGGCAATGACGCCAATTTGTTATCACTCCAGGAAACTCTCCTAGGCTGTAATTCAGAGATGCCTAGTAACTTAATCTTTTTCGAAACTATTTTCTCAATAATAGGTGTGGGTTTGGATCAAGATGAATATCTTAATCTCTGGATTGTATCTCCAAGACAGTCTAACTATATTCATGCAACACAAGGCCTTCAAGAGCTATTTATCAGATAGATTTGTATAACAAATGGATAAGAAAACCAATCGGTTAACCAAAACATACATAAACCATATATATGATGGGTCAACAAACTAGCCAAAGATGCTTATGATTCTTGCTTAACAGTCAAAAGTCAGATGATAGTTACCATAGGACCATTAAACAGTGACAAAAGAACGAATTCAACTCATATGCATAGACAAAAATGAAGGAGGGTCTTACAATATCAAATGAAAGATGCTTGTAGGCTTGATATATTAAAAAAAATGTCTTTCATAGAAAAACAGTAGAATATAGAACTCAAAATCGAACCCTTTGTTCATCTTCTGTCTTTAGCTTTATAGATTTTACAATGCATTATCTAGATCCTGAAAGAATGGATTTGATTTACTAAATACAGAAAGTCAAAACTATATTTACAAAAAAATAGGAAAGATTCTCAAAATGAGGTCAATCCCACATATGATGGTCTTCAGAGGTAGTAGAGTCCTGATGCAATGCAGACTAGCCTCCCAAGGCTATTTGATGACTCTTCCAAAAGATAGAATTTGAATTTGCTGAGTTGCGCAAAAAACCCTAATTTGTTGCCGCCAGAATACGTACCAAAACCAATTTGAATACTTTTTCTAATCCTCATACACAAAAAATGGATCTTGAATCTGACTCTATATTTCAACATCTATCCATTAAAAGTGGTTTCAAGTGATTCGGATTAGTAAAAATTCGATCTGGGCATTTTTTCAACAAATCTGGCAATAACAAGCTTTCGGTGGTTAACACTGGAAAAAACTGGGTGCCTTAACCACTAAAAGCTTCTCTTTTGGTGGTTAAGAAAGGAAAAATTTAGGCCTATTAACCACCGAAATTTGTAACTTTCGAAAAACGGATCTGTGGCGAATTAATTTGCATTAGAATCACAATGACTTGGATTCTGTGAGATAGAGATGAGGAATAACAACAAACTAAGATTTTATTCCTAAATCAAAGGGATTTCAAATGGAAAATCATCACGGTGATATCTCTTGGAACTTAGTTTTATGAAAGTCACGTGAAACAAAAGAGTTAATCAAAATCAAATTGATAATGAATTTCTGTATATGCAAGGTGTTGATTTGTTGACTTGATGCATTAGGTTTTGACATGTGCACTCAATTGGTCGACTTGGCTGTATGCGATCAATTAGAGGACATGTTGATGAGGATATCCATCCAACTAATTTAATGAGTTAAACTTGGCAGTGGAGATCAAATTCATATCCAACAGAAAATCTATTATGCAAAGTCTTTGACATCTGCGATGTCAAGATCTGATGCTATGAAATCAGCTCAGTGAAAGATATTTTGATGACTTTAATTCTGGCAGCTTGACGATGGGTGACTTCAACCTTACAGCTCAATACAAATTCCCTTTGTTCAGGGCTCTTCCTCATGATCTGATTACTTCCATTAAAACCTGTCAAACACTTACAAATCTAGTTGTGCATGCATTTATCGAACCTCTGCATTTACAAAATTTGCCAACCCAAGTATTTTGAAATTCCACATTTCTGAAAACGCTACTTGATCTTTCGGGGGAATTTTGACTACCTTACCAAGCTCAAAATTCAGATATGAAAGTACCATTGGAAATCTTAGTATGTCTAGTTGCCAATCGGCTATTTGAGCGTGCAAAAAAGACTTTCCATGGCTGAGAAAAATGATTTTTCCCAAGGCAGTGTTTTTTCTGGAAAACCTGCACTTTTGGTGGTTAACTAGCCCTCGAATTTAGCCTGTTAACTACCAAAAGCTCTGCTCTCGGTGGTTAATGAGTGCTTTTTAGGCCCACCTAAACCACCAAAACCTGATATTCTCTCTTTCGCTTGACAAAACCCCGAACCAGAGCTTTTTGAGACTTTATTATAAACTCCATCTCTTAAAGACAAACCTTTAAAAATATTAGAAAGGCATTATTAATGACTACCTATCACCTAAAAGGACAAGATTTACTTTGTTATTTAAGGAGATAACAAGACTGATGTTAAAACAAAAATTATGGAGGCTACAAATAAAGACCTGCAATACAAAGAATTGATAGCAAAACTACAACAAGGAAAGACACCACATACGATGGATATTTATAAGTTGAGAGTAGATGGAATACTGCTGCACAAGAACATAATTTGTGTACCAAATGTCTAGGACTTGAAACGTATAATTTTGCATGAGATGCATAATGCTCCTTATGCAGGGAACCCTAGATATCAGAAAACCATAGCAGCGGTCAAGAGCCAATACTTTTGGCCAGGTATGAAGAGAGAAATTGCAGAATACATCGCTAGGTGTATGGAATGCCAGAAAGTTAAAACAGAGCATAGGCACCAAGCAGGATTGCTGCAACCTTTGCCCATTCCTGAATGAAAGTGGGAAGTGGTGACAATGGATTTTATTACGGGATTGCCCAGAACAGGGAAGCTACATGAAATGATAATGGTAGTGGTGGACAAGCTTACAAAAGCTGCCCATTTTATTCCACTAAAAAATACTCACAAAGAAGCAAATGTTGTTGATATTTCATGAAGGAAGTGGCACGATTGCACGAAATTCCTAAAACGATTGTGTCTGACAGAGACTCGAAATTCACCTCGAATTTCTGGAAAGGATTATTCAAAGGATTTGGAATTAATATGAACTTTAGTACATCTTACCATCATGAGACTGATGGATAGACAGAGAGGGTGAATAGAGTGATAGAAGATATGTTGAGAATGTATGTGATGGATAAACCATCAAAATGGGAAGACTACCTACATTTAGTAGAATTCGCTTATAACAATGGGCATCAAGCATCATTGAAAATGAGCCCGTTTCAAGCACTTTATGACAGAAGGTGAAATACTCTAGTAAGCTGGGATAATCCAGCTGATAGAACAGTAACTGGGCTAGAGTTGCTCAAGGAGATGGAGGACCAGATGTTAAAAATTAAGAAGAATTTGAAAACCACCCAAGACAGATAGAAAAGTTATGCTGATAAAAACTGAATCCATAGAGAATTCAAAGTGGGTGATCATGTTTTCCTGAAAGTAAAAGCTAACAGGAGTTCCCTGAAGATGGGAAGCTGCGCCAAGTTGGCAACCAGATTTTGTGGACCATTTGAAATCCTAGAGAGGATTGGTCACGTTGCTTATATGATTGCATTGCCTGCATCTATGTCTGTTCATAATGTATTCCATGTATCATTGCTAAAGAAATACATACCTGATGCTAATCATGTTATTGATTGGAATGTTATTCAGGTGGAGCAAGAAGGCGCTTTCCAAGTGCATCTCAGTGCGCATCCTGGATCGAAAAATCAAACAACTCCGGAATCGAGCCATAGGGATTGTAAAGGTCCAATGGACCTGGTACGGACTTGAAGACGCTACTTGGGAGCATGAGGATGCAATGTGGAAAAAATACCCTCATATTTTTGAAGAATTTTGAGAATTTTGTTGTATATCGGTACATGATGCACCGAGGACACTGCATAAATAAGGGGAGGGGATTGTAATATCCCTTGGACGAACCCAAATGTAAATATAATCCAAGTATATTTAATCTAGTGAGTTGTTTAGACATCATTTTTGTAATACACCTTTCATGGCATGGTGCGCGCATATACTGCGCAGTAAAGGGATGTAATGTGCACATTTCTGAATACCGTGTGTAGTAACTAAGGTGCACGCAACCTTAAAGATAGAGGATACATCGCGCAGTAGCTAAAGAGCGTGCAACCTTGAGGTCAGTGGATACCACGCACAGTAACTAAAGTGTGTGCAATATTAAGGTCAACGAACCTTTATGTATATAATATGCATTATAGGCTGGTGAGCCAGTATTATAAGACAAAATCCTTATGTCTTGGAATTAGGCCAGTGCGCCTAGATGTTAAAGGCTAGAGCACCTATTTTGTATATATCTCATGATTAATATAAAAATACATCGTTGCGCGTAGACCAACCACGATAAAATAGAAGGGGGACTAGATTCCACCAAATAGGGAAATGGATGGCCTAAAGTTAAGAACAGAGGTATGCTAGAGAGATTAAAGTAAAAAATAAATATTATATTGATATTTCTTAAAAACATAAGTACGGATAATTAATCTATCCTAAGTCCTAAAGTAGGGGACAAGTGTATCAGAGTAGCTTCCAACATGAAAAGTGTCAAGTTGGAGACATGCATGATTATTGCCGAGACTTAGTTCCTTTGGGGGGGATCGACCATTATGAAGAGGAGAATATTACCATTTTTTCCATCGACCAGAGAACCAATATCCACGATACATTCTGTCAGTTCTTAAGATACCTTGTATCATACTACCACCATACCCAGACCAAATTGATATCCATTTCTATTGGTGTACCTGTCATCTTGGGAGTGGGATTAAAGAGGCAAGTTCTTAGGCCCATGAGCAATTCTCTGGGTGAGGGAATTGTTGAGGATCAATTTCCTGAAGGTGATAAACTGCAGCTAGAATTCTCTGAGACTTCCGGTCTAGCCTGTTGCTGAAGCCCTGGAAGGGAAGTGGGGCAGCCGAAGGACTGTTGAGCAAAGAAGGGGCACACTTCATTGGGTGGGACAGGCATGTGGGGAAGGAGAGGCTATAGGCTATGGTTGAGTGAACACCTAGGAGGGAGTCTTTCCGGTTGACCATGAACCTTTAGCCGAGTTAGGAATCCCTTTCCTGGGTGGAGTCTAGTCCCAGCTTGGGGGTGACTCACTGTTGAGAGTGATGAACAGTGTAGTCTAAGGATGGGAGGTTTGTGAATGGTCTACACACAGTTGGTGACATTATTACCAAGATAAGTACCGATTATGTGTTGAATTCCATGCTGCATTGTCATTTATGTGCTATTTTATGGGTTTTATTACTTGTGTGAGCATAACTATCTGTATGTTTAAGGATATACCCTATATACGTTGCATGTCTGTGTTCACAGTTAAATCAGTTTGAAAATCGTATATTTATAGAACATAACTGTTTGCTTATCTTTTATATGTGAAGCTTTCGCTAGAGCATTGCATGTATATGTTTAATTGCATGTAGTTTAGTATGTATGTATGTCTGTGTGTGTATATACGTATTTAGAGAGAAAAAGAAAAAAACAAGTTATGTGACATACCTCAGTTGAATACTGGGTGTTACATTATGTTGTCAGAACTAAGCTAAGTGTCTGAGTAAGTGAAATTCCTCGATCAGTGGGTGGACAGGGTGTGTTACAGTATTCTCTCTACGAATCCCATGGTATGAGCAGTAATCATCAAACTTCTTGTTGTAATATTCACCTCCATTATCTGATCTGAGACACTTAAAACGTTTTCCTATCTCATTCTCTACTAAAGCTTTCCATTTCTTAAAAGTATAAAAAACATCAGATTTTTGTCGAATGCAATAAACCCAAGTTTTTCTAGTTGCATCATCAATAAAAGTAAAATAATAATGAGAGTCGCCAAGAGATGATACTTGAGATGGTCCCCATACATCTGTAAGCACAAGCTCTAACCTTTCATTCTTCTTTTCTTTTCCGACTCTGAGAAATATGAATCTCTTATGTTTTCCATAAACACAATGCTCACAGAAGTCCAAATCAATTTGTTTAAGATCTAGCAACAAATTTCTTTTGTGAAGTATCTGCATACCTTTCTCACTCATGTGTCCCAACCTATGATGCCATAGTGTTGTATCCACTCATGTAGAAGCTAAATATATAGAAGAGTCAGTATTACCAATACATAAATACAATGTACCTACCTTCTCTCCTTTTTCTATCACCAATGATCCTTTGATGACCTTCTACATCTTATCTGTAAATATGGATACAGAACCTTCACTTGCCAACTTCCCTGTTGAAATTAGATTTTTCCTTAAATCTGGAACATGTCTTACCTCTTTCAACAACCATTGGTTTCCATTGCGTTGCTTTATTTTTACCTTTCCCATTCCAACAATTTTTCATGGTGCATCATCACCCAAACGAACCTGTCCAAAATCACCTTGAACATAATCTAGAAAATGTTTCCTATAGGGTGTGGCATGAAATGAATCCCCTGAATCTACTACCCAAGACTCAGAAATATTATCTATAGAAATAATCAAAGCATCTTGTAACACATCACCTGTTACATTTGCTTCCTGATTTCTCTCCTGCTGTCCATCTCTTTGTTTCTTTGGATCTCTGCAGTCTTTCTTCAGATGTCCTTTCTTCCCACAATTCCAACACTCTATCTTTCCAAGTCTGGATTTGGATATGCCCTTCCTAGAATTCTCTCGGTTCCCTAAGCCCTTTCCTCTATCCTTTTGTCTTCCCCTGTTCTCCATGTTCAACACATTACCTGATGTATAAACACGACTAAAAGAAAGGACCTCTCAATCATGAAGATAATCAGGCTCCACATCCAACATACCATTCTAAGGCATGTAGACAATGTAAAATTATTATGGTTAAACTGCCCATAACTGATTGTTGGGAGTGAATCCTTGAAGTACGAGCCATGATATCTCTAGAGGAAAGAAATAAGTTAATGAAGAAAGGACCAGTGGTTGAATCATCAACCACCTCCATGATGTCAACTCGAAGTACCACAGAGACCTGCAGACCTGAGCTTCCTTCTGACAGAAGGAACAGGACAAGTCAGAAAACCTTCCAAAGGAGGGAAGGTAAGATACATACAGAGACATGGGAGGAGAACACAAGCTCATAAGAGATATGTGCGAACCCAAAGGAAGTGATGAGAACATGACCTGAAGAACTGAAACATGATCTTGATGCTGAGGAAGCATCTGATAAACCTCAAAGGGTCGCTGTGACAGAGAGAGTTTCTCTGAGAGAGGGCATAAATTCCCTAGTGATATCATGGCTTGGCATGGGGGTGGATATAGTGCTAAGAATGAATGCCTCTGAGCCTATGGTTGGGTGGAAAGGCACACACCCAGAGTCAGTTGGTTAGATGTAACTTGTAATAGATAAGTATTCTCATAGTCTGTGAAATTAAGCTGTAATCATGTAATGAAATGGGGTATACTGTGAAGGACCCATGAATGTGTATGTTTTCTTAATGGTTATATTGTATCGCTCTATTCCTATTTAAATTGTGTATTTAAGAAAGTATGGATTGGACATGTTTTGTATTCATAAATTCTTATGCCCTGTGGTGGATTAAGCTAGATCCATGAACTGTGAGTTCGTCAACCTTGGGCATAGTTTCACGTACGCATTTAAACACTCCTAGTTGTTTTGAGTCCCTTGGAGGAGGGAGTCTGTTAAAACTCAGGAGAGATGTAAGGTCTCTGTCCCCACAGAGCCTTATAAAAATACAAGCTAAAATTAAAGAATGAAGAATTATATGATGTACAATTCAATCATCAACATATAATCATTTATTATTCAACATAAATTAAATTTATTAACAGCATGAAAGTAAATTTAATTAACAACCACATAACATAGAAAATTCATGAAATTCATACATCTGTCTGATGCTAATTCCCCAATCTCCGGTTGTCCTCTATGCTACTCTGCCCGAACTCTGCCCAAAACAAAATCTTTCCTCCCTGCCAGCTAGGAACAGAGCTTGTCCAACTCCCTAGCTCCAGGATTCCGTGAGGATTCCTGCCGCCCGGGCCAAAAACTCCCAGCAACCTGGTGCACCCCTGTAACAACCCACCCAAACTCCCAAACTAGAACAATGTCACAGACAACAAAATACTGTCCTTCTCTCCCAATAATGCTTCCTCTCCCAAAATTTCATAAAATCTCCCGAAGGCCTCTGCCCCCCTCATATCCTCCCCCATTCATCACCTCCTCCTTCATTTAATGCCACCCACCTTATCCCTCCATTTACTACCTTATCCCTCCATTCAATACCCTATCCCCTGTCATACGTAAAGTTTTATAATAATGAATTAAAAGTTATTAAGTATTTAATTCTTTACCCTAAACATTAAATGTGTTAATCAATCAATTAATTAATTAATAAACACATTAAATGTGTTAATCAATGAATTAATTAATTAATCAACATATATTAAACAATAAGTAATTAATTAATATTATTAATAAATAATCATTATTTAACTAATACACATTAGGACAGTTAATTATTTAATTAATTATACTTGGTAAATCTTAAGCAATCATTTAGCTAGGGTTGTTACATACACCCACCCTTCGGGAAACTTTGTCCCGAAGTTAAAGTATTTTATGATACACGGGAAAAGAAACATGATTCACACATTCCTAACAAATAACGGACATTATTAGTAAGTAAGCCAAGAAACTCATACATACTAGTGTGCATGTGCAAGAAATGCATGTATAGCTAGTACATACAAGTCTCATTCATGTACTAATATTAATAACTATCATCTCTATAGTAATTTCCATATGCATCCAATCCATTCAACAAGACTATTCATTTTATAAAAGAAAATAAACAAGTCAAATGCTTGCAAAATCCTTTAATTATAATTATCTAGTTCAACAATGTTATTTAGACAATTGTATTTTAGTTACATAATTATGAATATTCATATATATATACATTTTCTTTTCAGAAGGGAAACAATAAGTTCCAACATAAGACAAATATCCATACACTCTCAACTATTTCTACTCATCCTTCCTCCCTAACTTACTTCCATCTTCCATTCCTATCCTTCCTCTGCTGAACTATCTTGGAGCATCAACTATATTGACCTAACTCCAAATAGAACCCCTAAGTGGAAGTTTCACTACCTTGACCAAGCTTCCCCAATAGGCAACTGACAGTCATCATCACACGTCTACGGGAGCGTGAGCTAACATTGTCCTCCCATGACTTCAGGTTTCGGAGGATACACGGTGGGAAATGCCTCCACCCCTCCTAACAGGACTAGGGTCCACACCCTACAATGGAATATACAGTGGCATCGTGTTGCTGGGAGTTTTGTCATCGTCTATTCAGTTTTGGGCAGTCTCACCACCTAAAATCCTGCACTGGTCCACATATCATAGCAATGCATCCAAACCAATATAATTTCACATACAAAGATTCATACCATAATGTTTCTCGGCTAGTGGTCATGACATCCACTTTCATCATCATTATCCTTTAGCTATTTCATAGCCCATAACCTGCAAATTAGTCTGTAACACAAACTCATACATTTCTATGCATTATCATCATGTAATTGCATACAATCATAATTTCAATTCGGTATCCGCGTATCAACAAATTTAACATCAAGGTTTTCAAGTTAGAAGTAGATCTCATAATATTCCATAATCCAATTGACGACACCTATTCATAAAATTATCATTTACAAAATAGATTGCATCATATCCAACATCATTCTAATAGCACGTAAACCTTCATAGGATTCTCATTCACACATTATGTCACATCATATCCATCATCATCAATAACAACTAGACATTCATAGAATTTACATTCACATAGTAGATCGCATCATATCCATCATCATCAATAATATTTAAACATTCATAAAATTTACATTCTCACAATATATCGCATCACATCCATCATTATCCAAATACATTTAAACATTCATAAAATTTATACGTCTTAAAAGTTCAAGTGTATCATTTAATAGTTTCACTTGTGAATAGAAAATAAAAGTGTGTAGGCCTTAGGTAATCATGGCTGTCTAAGTCAAAACGTGGTGTTACATACACCCAACCTTCGAGAAACCTATTCTCGAGGTGGTAAAAAAAGTGAGGGATAGTCTCGTCGTAATGTCTCGGCGTCTTCCCAAGTAGCAGATCCTGGACTATACTTGTCCCATTGGACCTTAACTTGGTCTACTAGACGATTCCTGAGATGTCAGACTTTATGTTCCAATGTGCGTAACAGTTCTACCGTGAGAGTTCCCACGTCCGATACCTAGAGTTCCTTCCAATTTAGTTTATGTGATTCATCAGCAACATAATGACATAAAACAGATACATGAAAAACATTATGAGTTTTATGTAGGTGGGGTGGCAGTACGAGATGATAGGCAATGGGTCCAATTTTCTCTTGGATTCTGAACGGTCCTATAAATCGAGGTGACAACTTTGTCCCCTTCCCGAAATGTATGGTACTCTTTTTAGGCCCGATACAAATTAAAACCTGGTTTCCCACTTCATAACTTCAGTTGGTCCTGTGTGCATCCGCATAACTTTTCTGCCTATCCCGTGCTTCCTTTAGTCTCTGCCTAATCTGAATCACCTGTTCCTCCATCTCTTGAATCAATTCCAGCCCAAATATTACTCGGTCTTCTAATCTATCCCAACTCAACGACGTTCTGCACGGCCTTCCATACAGAGCCTCGTAGGGTGGCATTCCGATCAGGGATGATTTTAAGGATGGAAATTTATTTTAAAATGTAGAAACCTTGGCAAATCTTACTAATCCTTCATATGCCAACTATAAATGATTGGCGATATTTTTGTAAAAATATTCAATTTTCTAAGTATTTTATATAGTTTTTATAAAATTTTGGCGATTTTTAAGGTAAAATAATTTTATCCTATAGAATTTGGGCGAATCATTTTTAAAATAGTGAATCTCGTTTGTGGAAAAACCATGGAAAATTAGCCCATGAGAGAAATTTAGCCCCTAAAATCATCCTTGATTCCGATGGAGCTATGAAAATTGTTATTGTAGGCAAGCTCTACCAAAGGTAGGTACTTCTCCCAATGGGTTTGATTTAGGGATGATTTTAAGGATGGAAATTTATATTAAAATCTAGAAACCTGGGCTAATATTACTATTCCTTAATATTCAAAATGTAAAATGTTTGGCGATAGATTTGTAAAAATATTCAAACTTCTAAGGATTTTATATAGTTTCTATAAAAAAATGGCGATTTTTAAGGTAAAATAATTTTATTCTATAGAATTTGGGCGAATCATTTTAAAAAAAAATGGAAATTAGCGAATCATTTTTTGGGAAAAACCATGGGAAATTAGCCCATTTGCGAAATTCAGCCCCTAAAATCATCTATGGTTTGATTATCCATGACATACATCCTAAGCATGTCTTCCATGACTTGATTTACTCTTTCAGTTTGCCCATCAGTTTCAGGATGATAAGTTGTGCTTAAGTTCAACTGAGTCCCCAACACTGACTGCAAACTTGTCCAAAACCTAGAAGTGAATCTGGAGTCCCTATCTAAAATGATCTTCTTAGGTATCCCGTGCAAACAGATGACCTCACTTACAAACACATGTGCCACATCAGTGACATCGTAGGTGTCTCTAACCGGAATAAAATGAGCACTCTTGGTTAACTTATCAACTATCACAAGAATGGCATCGTGTCTATGAAATATAAGCGGTAACCCCACAACAAAATCCATAGATATGACTTTCCACTTGGACATAGGGACATCATGTGGTTGTAGGAGGCCTACCCGGTGGTGTTGGTCGGATTTCACTTTTTGACACTCTAGGCATTTGGCGATGAAATGGATTACATCGCACTTCATGCCTACCCAGAAGAAAAGATTCCTCATGTCTGCATACATCTTCTTCACACCCGGATGCACACAATAAAGTGCTCAATGGGCTTCCTTCAGTATGATGCTTCAAATATCCCCATTTTCATGGATGTACATCCTTCCCTGATATCTTAACAGTTCGTCTGCTTCTAGACTATATCCTTCATACTTTGGATCTAATTGCCTCCCACTCTGGAGGTTTGAAGTAACCTTTAAATACCAACTATCTCCTTGGAGTTGCGTCAACACCCGTTCCCTCAGATTGACTTTTAAGGGTACCAAGGAGAAGACACATGGTCTCCTTCTCAAGACATCTGCGACCACATTTTCCTTTCCCTTGATGTATGAAATACCAAAATTGTACTCACTCATAAACTAACTCCATTGCCTTTGCCTGGCATTCAGATCCCTTTGAGTGAAGAGATGTTTTAAACTTTGATGGTCCATTTTGAGCTCAAAGTTTCTCCCCACAAGATAGTGCCTCCAAAGTTTCAGAGCTAGCATTACAGCTGCCAACTCTAAATCATGAGTAGCGTAAATATCTTCGTGTTTCTTCAACTTCCTTGACGCATAAGCTATCACTCCTCCATCCTACATTAGCACGGCCCCCAACCCTTGCTTCAAGGCATCCGTGCAGAATGTGAAGTCCTTTTCCATATCCGACACTCATAGAATTGGCACACTAGTTAGTAACCTCTTAAGCTCAATGAATGCACTATCACATTCTTCTTTCCATTCATACCTAACCCCCTTGCACTGCAAAGTGGTGATGGGTTTCACTATTTTAGAGAATCCTTCCACAAATCTTTGATAATAACCTGCCAACCCCATGAAGCTTCTTACCTCATGAGGATTTTTCGGCACTGGCCATTCCATAATGGCCTTTACCTTTTCTGGGTCCACAGAGATTCCTTCACCGGAAATGATATGACCTAAATAGTGGATCTCTTTCTGGAAGA
>JASDQU010304462.1:5774-18240 GCA_032191745.1 Picea mariana
TCCATAAGTTGGCCATAGAATTTCTTTCATGAGATTTTAGCTCGATCACCATGGACCCTCCACGCCGCTCACGTAGAATGCAAGGACTACCCCCAGAAGATCTGGAAGGTTCTCAACCCTTGCCTACCAACCCACCAGAGGGCTCTCCTCAATAGAGTGAAGTCCAAGACATTGCCACTCCACGAGTGGAAAGAACTGACTCTTTAGACCAATTCTGAATTACAGACTCTCCAGAGGGCTTGCGACTTCCTCCTGACTCTGTGAGATGTATTGTTCGAGTGAATTCATCCAGAGATATTGTTGTTGAGTTTTCTGGATTACCAACCAGACCTTTCACAGGCCCTGAAGGTCAGGATCATTTTTGGACTACTGTCATTTTTAGACGGGATCTCTTTGGCTCAGGAACAGAGGTTGATATCACTGTCACACCTAAGCTACCCAAAACATCTGATCTAGATGCGATACCTTTTACTACTGCCTATTATTTCCCTGGTTCGGATGCTCAGCCAATCGACCATATCTTGACTATCCCCCTTCAAATGACCCATTATACAATGGTCCTAGATACTATGAATCTTCACACCAGGAATACGGTGGCTAGCCAGGCCCCCATTGGCATGCCACTGTCGCCCAGACTCACCTCGATGCTTCCCCTAGGATATCATGCGTTGAATGCTTCTATTCTCGTTCCTACACAAATCCCATCTGAGACTCCTAGCATTTCCACTCCTTCTAGGCACCATCTTGTTCCTGGTTTTATTCCGACACATCCTCGACCCACTTCCAGAGGGTCTCTTCCATCCCCTATCAGAGGAACTGACCCTAGTGGAACCACCCAGTCTTTCACACCTAATTACCAGATTCCTGTTGGCGAACAATTTCACCCTGGAGGCCAAACACAATCCCCTTTGGAGGTCAAATCCCAATTGGGACGCAACCTCCGATTGGAGGGAAACCCCCACCTACCCCACCCTCTGGACAGAGCATACATGCAGCCTTAGCCCAGTATTGGAACTATCTTATCCAAAATAATCCTCAATCGACTGTGGGGCAACAACCTCAGGCTAGCTCTTTTATACCCCCTAGTACGGGCCAACCATATCCAGATCCGTCCAATTCCATTTGGGGATTGAACACTGGACCCAATGTCCTTGTTCAAGGGAACCACCCTAACCAATACAACCCTATAAATTACATGCCTCCACACCAACAACTGAATCTTCCCGGATCTTTGCATTATATGCAAACTGCTTACGATCCTACTGGTATACCTATGGGACTTCCTCCCCAAAGTTACCAGTACCCCCACGTGAATAGACAGTTACCCTTCTTAGCCACCCTGGACCTCCCTGATCTATCTAGAATTTTAAACGATCCTATCCGTTACTCTCCTCAATGGCCCATCATACTGGCCAAACTACCATCCAACATTCCTAAGTTCGATGGTAAACCGGGAGAGGACCCAAACAATCATGTAATGACTTTCCACCTTTGGTGTTCATCCAACTCTTTGATGGATGACTCTATTCGATTACGCCTTTTTCAGCGAACTCTCACGGGTTCCACCGCGAAGTGGTATATAGAATTACCACGAGGCTTCTTCACTGAATTTAGCACCCTTTCCATGGCTTTCCTCCCCCACTACCAGTTACCCATCCGTTACGAAACGAAAACTGAAATTTTGATTTCTTTCAAACAAACCAAAGCCACTCATATCTCTGATCACATTCATGAGTGGTGACAGAGACAACATCTCATCAAACTCGATCTTTCCGATAAGTTACTGGTAGAGTGGTTCACAAAATCATTCGGGAATGACATCGCTCATGACATCGCCATGGGTGGAGTTGTCACAGAAGAACAGGTGATCAGTCGTGCTCAATACCTTGACCTCGTTTACTCACAAACGGGTACTCTTTACGATTTACTCCCTGACGCACCTCGTCCTTCTACTACAGCTACTTCAACTACTCCTGTTGCTTCTCATGCAGCTGATGGTGTGATTGGCACTTTCCACACCCAACCCCACTCCGCAAAAGCCTCTACCACCAACCCCAAGTCCGTTGCTTCTAATGTTCAACATGCTTCATCTGCTACTCCTCTCGCCAGTAAGACGTCTGAGGTGAACTCTGTTCAATCTACCCCTGCCAGAAAGAATAAATCCAAAAAAGGGAAGGGTAAGAATAAGGAGGATAAAAATAATCTGCAATCTGAGAAGACCAAAACACAACCTATTGATGATAAGGATAAGCGCAAACCTCGATACCCTTGTCTTATCTGTGGTAATGATCACTACACTAAGGATTGTCCAAGACACGCCGATGTTACTAAGTTCCTTCAAGGGACCCCGAAACCGCTTACTTCGGCTGTGTTGACACAACCCTTCCCTTCTCAACAACATGCCCAATTGGTCATTCATGACCAACCCTCCCCCTCCACTACATCCTATGTCTTAATGTGTACAGGTGATTCAAAGAAGAATGACATCACACTTACCACTCGAGCCAAAGATTATTCTTCCTCCAAAGAGAAGGTTGATGAAATACCTCCTTCCTTGGTCCAACCATCTCCATCAGCTCCACCTACCAATGGTCCTCTTCATCTCGAACGACCGAGCCTAGACACAGTTCTCCACCCTCCCCCGAAGGGTGTTGTTCGAAACTCTGCTTTCAATCCTCATGCGCGTGCTTCCCAAAACTACAATATTGTAGAAGATCTGGCCCAAGCACCGTCTGTGATGTCAGCCCTCGAAGTCCTTTAGAGTTGTCCCACACAACGAAAGGAACTGTTGAAAGCTATTGGTGGAATCGACCCTATGGATACAAATTTAACAATTTTTGACTTGGAAGATCACATTCCAAGGTTACCCCCTCAAATCGCATTTCAAATACAAGTTATTGTCTCAGACAAGAACATTTGTAGAACAGTTATTGATGAGGGTGCCTCGACGTGTGTTATGTTTATTTCCTGCTGGAAAGCCATCGACTCTCCTCCCTTAACCGAATCACACAACACGCTAAAAGCCTTCAATGGCTTTGGGTTTAAGCCTTACGGTGTCCTCCCTTCGTTGCCTATTATGTTAGAAGGAAAAACGGTCAATGTTGAAGTTGAGGTCTTTGACGCTCCTCTTGATTACAACCTCCTACTTGGCCGCAGCTGAATCGATTCCATGCATGCAGTTGTGTCCACTCTTTTTTGTCTCGTATGTTTCCCACATCAGGGAAAAGTAATTACGGTGGACCAATTGGCCTTCTTTAACTTTGATACATGCACCAACAACGTACCTTTCATTGCGAAAACACCCCCTGGATATGAGAATGTCGGTGTGGGTCTTCTTAAAGATTCTTCGTTGATGGGTACTTTCCCCATTCCACCACCCGCTATTCCACATCCATCTATCACCTCAATCAACATGATTTCCACCTCTGTTCGAGAAACCCCTGCGTCTTCTGACTTGTGGATAGTACCCAACCCCGGTGATCATCTTCGCTACGTCGACCAAATGCCTTTAAGTCTGGTCTCATCCGCTTATCAAGCCATTCAATCAGCAATCCCTTGGTGATTTATCTCCAGATCCATTCCGTGTCATTTTTCCTATAGACGAGATGATTATGTCCGTTATGTCCATGGAAGATACCCCTTGGGACGATGGACATCTTCGTTCCATTCTCTTCCTGAAACAACACACCATTGAGAGTTACCAACAGATCTCAACTCCGTCGACCATTGTCGTCATTTCTACTGTTCCTGAGTCTACACATGATATGTTCTACGAAGGGAACTTAAGTAATATCTCACCCACCATCCCCCTCGACATATCCATTAAACCTGGAGTTGTCAAAAATGTGCATATCGGAGCTTCGTGTTCCAATGACGAAGTTGTCACCTACAAGTCTCTTTTTCAAGAATTTTTTGACGTCTTCGCATGGAGCTATGAAGAAATGCCAGGTATTGACCCCGACATTGTTGTGCATGAGATTAAGACATACCCGGGTGCTAAACCCGTCCGGTAACGACTTCATCTGGTCCACCCGCATAAAGCAACTGCTATCAAGCTTGAAGTTGAGAAACTTCTTAAAGCTAGCTTTATTTACCCTGTGGCTCTAACTAACTGGGTTTCCAATCTTGTTCTGGTTAACAAGAAACAAGGTACGATCCGCGTGTGTGTTGATTATAGGGATATTAACAAAGCTTGTCCTAAAGACAACTTTCCCACCCCCTTCATTGACCAGATCATCGACGATTATGCCGGTAATGAAATCTTCTCTTTGATGGATGGTTTCTCCGGATATAATCAAATCAATATCGTACCCGCCGACCAACACAAGACCGCTTTTATTTGTCCTTGGGGCACTTTTGCTTACTGGAAATTACCCTTTGGTTTAAAGAATGCCGACGCAAATTTTCAACATGCTATGTCTTATGCCTTTCATGATATAAATCACATTGTCCAACCATATCTTGATGACCTACCGGCTCATTCCATGCACCGTGTCGATCATCCAACACACCTCCGAGCCATTTTCCTCCAATGTCGATTTTATCGTATCCGCTTAAGCCCGCACAAATGTGTTTTTTGTGTAGAATCCGACCGACTTCTGGTATTTATTGTTTCATGTCAAGGGATTAGGGTAGATCCTTCAAAGTTCGAGGCAATTCTCAATCTCCCTCCTCCTTCCTCACTTCGCCAGCTACAAAGTTTGCAAGGGAAGACAAACTTTCTACGTCGTTTCATCCCAAAATATGCTGAGTTAACCCTCGGATTTACTTGATTGCTCAAGAAAGGTTCTGAGTTTGTATGGGATACCCTTGCCAACAAATATTTCAAAACTTTAAAAATGACTTTAACCCGTACCCTACTACTTTTCCCACCCGATTATAGTTGCAATTATTTCTTGTATCTCGCAGCCTCGGACTACACCATTGCTATGGTTCTAGTCCAGGAGGATGATTCTCATGATGAAAATGTCATTTATTATTTGAGTCGGAGTCTCATGACTACTGAAACCAAGTATTTACATGTTGAAAAACTGGCCTTGGCCGCCGTCCAAGCTGTTCAACGTTTCTGACACTATATCCTTTTACGCAAGACTACTGCGGTTTCCAACTGCAACCCTATGTAGCACATTCTTACACGCCAATTGCTAGGGGGAAAATACTCCAAATGGATCGTAATACTCCAGGAGTTTGACTTAGAATTCGAACGCGCTAAGTCCAAGAAATCCTTGGTGTTTTTCGAATTGATATGCGATCTTCCCTGTTCTGAGACGAAAAATGTAGGAGAGGATTCATTACCCGATGAATCCCTTTTTTTGATTAGTTCTGATGACATTTGGTATGGGGATATCATTATATATCTCCAGACTCAGACTTTCCGGTCCAATTTGTCTAGCACTGACCACCGTCGAATACGTTACCAAGCCTGTCAGTATATTATTCTCAGTGATACTCTTTATCATCATGGGATTGACTCTGTTTTTCCTCGATGCCTCACTTTTGACGAAGCCGAGAAAGACTTGAATGACTGCCATTCTGGAGCATGTGGTGGTCACATGTCTGGGTATGCTACTGCCCAAAAGATCTTACGAGTTGGGTATTTTTGGTCTTCTTTATTCAACGATTTTATTATCGCTATCCAAAAATGCCACGCTTGCCAAACATACAACAACAAAATACGATCACACCCTTCCCCTTTACACCCTGTCATCTCCGTTGGACCTTTTGCAAAATGGGGTATCAATTTCATGACATGTCACCCTCACTTGGCCGAGGGGCATGGATACATTATTGTAGATGTAGATTACTTTACGAAATGGACCGAGGCGATGCCTACATTCGACAATACCGGAAATACTGTAGCACTATTCATATTCAATCACATCATTGCTCAGTTTGGTGTTCCTCAAACTATCATTACTGATCATGGTAGCCACTTTAGAAACTTCATGATTTCAAAACTCACCGAAAAGTTGGGTCTTCGCCATGAAAACTCAACACCCTATTACCCACAGGCCAATGGCCATGTTGAAGGAATAAACAAAGTCCTCATTACCATGCTTCGACGAATGATAGGGATTCACAAAACTAGTTGGCACACGATGTTGTTTTCAACATTGTGGGCTTACCGGACATCCGTCAAGTCTGCTACCGGGCTTACACCTTTCCAGTTAGTTTATGGTCTCGAAGCCATCTTTCCGATTGAATATGAGATACCATATCTAAAGCTAGCCGTTGAAATTCTCCCAAACCTTCTGTTGAAGAAGAACGTCTGTTGTATCTTATGCAACTAAACGAAACCCGTCCTGATTCCACCCTAGTTATAGAAACCTAGAAGAAACACGTCAAAGCCCAATACGACAAACATGTCAAGCCACACGTTTTCTTTGAAGGTGATCTAGTTCTCCTTTATGAACAAGATCGAGATTTGCAAGGAGCCAAAAAATTTGAGGCTATGTGGCGAGGTCCTTATATCGTCAGACGAGTGTTGGAGAAAGGAGCCTACGAGTTAGTGGACTACGATGGTATCCCTTTGAGTGAACCTAGAAATGGGCTTTACTTAAAGACGTACTATGCTTAGTTCATCTGTGCATGAGTGCTTGTATTTTATTGTATCATACTTTTGTGTGTTACTTTAGTGTGCTTTTTTGTTATCTGGTTTTTACCCTCGACCGCTTACCTCGCGTTGTGCTTGGTTTTTAGATGTTGGAGTCTTCACCACCCCACATTGGCTTCGTCGATGGCGCTAGTCGTATTACTCAGAACCTTGCTTCTGCTTCATGGGCAATTTATGCACCTACAGACGAACTTATCATTTTACGAGGTGTTTGCTTCGGTCGTGCGACTAATAATATCGCAGAATATAGCATCGTCATTGAATTATTGACTGATGCTATTTCGCTTGGTATCCGCCACCTGGTTATACAACTTGATTCGCATCTAGTAGTGCTATAGTTAAGTAATGTATATTCTATCTGAAGTCCTACTTTATTGCGGGTATATCTACGAATTCTCCTCTTGGAATGTCATTTTGATTATATTGAATATCAACACATTCCTAGATGTCTAAATACATTAACTGATGCTTTAGCTAATTATGTGTTAGACAGACATCTGAGACATTTATAAAACCAATCACACATCACATGTATCATACAAAACGAAATAAGCCGGTAGAAGCCGCATATATATATATATATAGATAACGATCAAAAGTTTTACAAAAGTTTTTGTCCAATGACCAAAATATCAAAATATGAAGCCCATGGCTTATACAATTTAGCATCACAGATGACACTCATGGTAACATACAACTGCTCGAGCTACCCTACGGAGCATTCGACTAAGAGATTTAGACACGCCCACAGTATGGCACTGATAGCGCCTTGGGATCTCCCTAATAATGATGTCCAGGACATCAACAGTCAGTTCCTCTAAATTCTGTTCAATTGCCTCGTAGTCCTCAGCATCCCATCTTGCCACTGGAGCCACTTCTCCTTGTCTCTAAATGGGGGATGTTCCTGGAGGTCGATACGGCCCCAAATCTGTGTCGTCAAAATAATTTTTTTGATTAGTCCTTGGATAAAAAACATAAAAAACATTTTGTATAATAAAATTTACAAAAAACATTTAAAAAACAAAATGTGTGCTTNTCTACAATTTAGCATCACAGATGATGCTCATGGTAACATACAACTGCTCGAGCTACCTTACGGAGCAGTCGACTAAGAGATTTAGACACGCCCACAGTATGGCGCGGATAGCGCCTTGGGATCTCCCCAATAGTGATGTCCAGGACATCAACAGTCAGTCCCTCTAAATTCTGTTCAATTGCCTCGTAGTCCTTAGCATCCCATCTTGCCACTGGAGCCACTTCTCCTTGTCTCTAAATGGGGGATGTTCCTGGAGGTCGATACGGCCCCAAATCTGTGTTGTCAAAATAATTTTTTTGATTAGTCCTTGGATCAAAAACATAAAAACATTTTGTATAGTAAAATTTACAAAAAACATTTAAAAAACAAAATGTGTGCTTCTTACCTAGGTCACCCCACTGAGCATCCTTAGGCAGAACCAAATCCGGATCTCCTCAGAAATCCAAGCCGACATACGCATAGTCATCGATCATCAACATCTGGGGCCTCAACCAGTCAAAAAATGAATCGTTATATTTGATTATAGGCCCTGCTACGTGTCGAGCCATGAGGTTACACCACCACATCATCCTTGGATCCTATGGGGTCAGTAAACCCCTATCTACCTGTAGACGCAGTAGTGAGACCCTCTCAAGGAAGAATGACACCAAAATCGACCTGTACCCGAACTGTTTCAGGTTACCCCTTCTGCACTTTGTCAGTTGCCTCTTCATACTGCGAAGAACCGCGTTTGACCAGTTGAAAACCCGAGGCTCTGTGCACTCTATTGCATATTGGAAATAGCTCTGGAAAGCCATGTGCGGAGCCGCGCTCCCAACCATGCATGCAATGGTAAACAAGATAGTCTGTAAGGTTATATCTTGGACACCCCAGATGGCAAATTTACCCTTGCTTCTCTCCGCCTCGGGAACACAATATTGATGAACATACTCGCTCATAAGAAGTCCACTGCCTCTACCTCCGGTCAGAGTCGTATGGTATCCACGTCATGACAACCCCATCAGAAAATAGATATCCTCGATAGCTAGTGTGAGTGTGTGGAACCCTACATGAAATACCTGTTGATCCACATCCCACATGTGGACCAGGTACTCTAACAACCTGAGTTGGGCTCTCATGCCCAGGATCTTGAAAAATTTTAAGATCCCACATTCCCGGAGGGAAAAAACTATACCCAGATCATTTCTGACAATGGCTTCATCCTTCTCGTGTTCTCTTTCCTTCCACTCCAACATCGTGATGATCAATACTTGCAATGGAGCCATGAGAAGGAAGTTAAAAACTCATTATAACCTCTTGAACAAATTTTTATTGAGCAAAAACACGCATGAAAATCCAATTTTTGGCCCTCATAGGTGAATCTTTCACATAGCACGAGATTCTCGCAGGTGCACTGAAGCCCACCTACGAGAACCTTAGGTTCTCGCAGGTCCTGAATGACTCATCTACGAGAATGCCTGAGCGCACCTACCGGCCCTAAATGGAATCAAAACACTAAAATTTGCCAATAAAAGTCAATTTTAATCCATGAAAAAGTTGAAGAATCAGGAGACTACCTCATTGGCCAAAACCATTTGCCAAATGACCGCTTGTACCTCCCGCAATCGAGCGAAGAAATTTGGGAAAAAGGAGGTGTGTTGGACAAGTTTTTGACAAAGTAACAATGAAATGGTAAAAAGGGCTTTTCACCCATATTTAGTCACTTGTTACTATTTCTCATTAATTTTTTATATTATTTTTATTATTTTGCTTAAAAACCTAATGCCCTAATGGCCTTGTGAGCATGGTTTTTCGCAGATAGATGACCTAGGAGCCCGAACGACGGTGTACAAGTATTTTGTCCCTTTTTCGTCACATGTACGAATACCTTTTTAGGGTTTTGTAGGAAAAACCTCAAGCTCAGTCTTCGTTCGTTCTCGTGCTCAAAAATACATGAGAATGTAATCGAGTATACTTTTGTCGTCTTTTCGTACTCATCATGGTAACACGAAAACAACGAAAATAAAGGAGTATCCTTTAAGATCTTTTCATGCTCCATAAAAACGAAAAGATTGCCAAGCGATCTTGTTCTTTTCACGCTCGTAAAAGTATTTGAAGAAAACGTTTGATGAGCGATAGTTTATCACTTTTTCGGTCTCATTGAACTAATTTACGAAAAAGGAACTGGGAGAGTTTTCTTTAAGTGTTTTTCAGACTCTCGAAACATGAAAAACCCCCGATTTTTCTATCTTTGGACTCGTTAAACAAACATCGAAAGGCCCTTATGGGACCGAACCACTCCTTCCTAGGGTTCGTTAAATGTACTCCGAGGGACTCGTCCGAAATGGTGGGGGAAATTTTGGGAAAGGGATATGCCTTCGCATTTGTATTAGTGGAAGTAAGCGTCACTCTTGAACATGACACCCCCTGTTTGTCATTTGAATCCGGGTTGGGAAATCCATTTGTCTCTCGTATGACTTGCCACAAGGTCATATCTTGGGTTGTCTTTGAGTCAATGCTGTCAAGACCATTGTCATGTCTTTCATATGTTCAAGAGAAGTCCAAACAAGCCCTCCGTTGAGTGGGCCATCTGCAGTTGTCAATTCTTACCATGTCGACCTTCCCTGTGTCTATTTCAAATCATATTCATACTTTGACTTACCCTAAAAACTGTTACTTATTTCGTGTCATTGATGGGGGATACATCAAGGCCCTCCTATGACAAGTCTTTTTCCGTCGACTTCAACTCATTATCCGAGAATAAGACTTATAAATCATTTAGTACCTTAGAACCTACATACCTTAATGGTAGGTCTCTTTGCTTTCGAAAGTGGATTCACATCATTGGTCCCTAATCGAGAGATTCCCGCTGAGTGTTCGACTTCAACTCATTTATTCACATTCGTTCAGATTGTACTTAGGTACCTTGGGAGTCATAGACATCAATGGTGATTTCCCTCACACTTGTTAACAATTTTCATCAATGACCGGTAATCAAGTGGTTTCTACCATGTTCGACCTCGACACATGTAATCACATGGGTAGATTCGTACTTTCAGACGATGGGATTTAAGACCCTGGGTCTCATATTTTTGGTCCAAGTTGTGATGAAGTATTTATGATTTGTATCGACACATAGATCCACTTTGTATGTCACGTGACTATGTCCTGATCCGAGTCTTCTAAACATAGATCCATAGTGTATTCCTAGTGGCTATGTAGCATTTTGGTGACATGGATCCACGGTGTATGATTGGTGGCCATGGCCTACATTTGTGATTTCATTCATTTGTGGTCTGAGCATGGGAATTCCTACCTCAGAGATGGTATTATATTCTGCAGATGCTTGATTGTTTGCAGGTTTCTGATTAGGTGCGATCCTTGTTTCTGACACACACGCACATTTTACAAAGTATTCCGACTGTCACGAGTTCCAGCTTCATACTTTGGGGGGCATTCTGTTACACATTTTTTTGGTCACTTTGGTGATGTCTCTACAGTTATGTGTTCAGGCTCTCATAAGGACCTTTTGCCTGAGAAAAGTGATTGTTGTCTTCTTCTACAAAACATATTTTTAAGATGAGTTTGTAGGCTACATGTATTGTAGGGTGCGAGAAACCCTGATTCTCACAGGCTACTCTATACTTGGATTGCGAGATGTTCACAGTTTGCTATATAAGTAGGGTGCAAACCTGCTTCAAAGCTTAAAAGGGAGAAGAGGTTACGAAGGTTCTAGAAGAGGATCTTCTAGAAAATGAGTTGGCATTTGCATGGTTGGCATCCTACTAACTTCTCAGATTTAGTGGGATCATCCTCATCCCTTTAACCATCTCTCCTTCTCCTATATAATGGAAGGTTTCTCAAGGAAGATGTTAAGCAAGATTGAATAGAGATTTGATGAAAGAATAGGTTCAGAATTGTGTGAGGAATCCTATTTGAATTGATGCTTGAGGCCTCCATTTGTCCATCAAGCCATAGTGGATCTTCTTCATGCAAGCGTGGAGCAAGTGCGTGTGTTGGAACAAAGGACCACCGAGATTTGTTAATGTACGCATATACCGATTTATCCTATAACAGTTATGTATTCTAGAAAAACAAAGTTCTGGAAATTATAAATTAAGTCCAAATCTGCTTACAAAACATGTATGCACAACCCTCCTTGTGTATTTTTTGAGAATTTTTCACATGTCGTTATCTGAATGGTTCTATTGGGCACAAAATCTAGGTCTCAATTTTTCTTGTTTTGGTCTTAATTGTATGCAAAATGACGTGCAAAAACTATCCTTGGAGCATATTTGACAGTATTGAAATTTCTACAAGAATTTCAACAGTCTTATGCCATATGATGCCTCTTTTACCTATAATTCCAATGCTCACAGTGTGGATGGTCTGCTCAAGATTTTGTTTCTCAACGATCTGTCTTGTCAACGAGGAATTTGGGTGAAGGATTTTCGAAATGAATGGAAGAACAATTATTTTGAGGAGGTGATAGGGAAAATCATGTGGAGTGCGAGGATATATAATTCATGCAAGAGGTATAATGGAATATTGATGGATTGCCTTAATATAATGTTCCCATATTTAAATTAATGAAATAGACTTCGGACAAATTACTTCTCCCTCAATTACCTATTTTCTTTACCTTTTCTTGAACTTGATTGTTCTTTGTAGTTTGTTGCGTACTACTTTGTAAGAATTTGATTTGCAAATTTTGGTAACTTATTGAAATGTTGAGGTATTTATGCTGTTGAGAATGATCACTGTTGGAACTGAAATGTGGAAACAAAGTCCCCTTCTTATGGAACAAAATGGTTTGCCACAAGTGCCAACAAATTTGC
>JASDQU010304468.1:0-13692 GCA_032191745.1 Picea mariana
ATCCGGATTTAGTGATAACTAGAGTGAAGGTCTAATTTGGTGAATACACATGCACCTTGTAGTTCATCCAAAAAATCATCAATGATAGGAATGGGAAATTTATCTTTGATGGTCAGTTTATTCAGGGCACAAAAATCAGGGCACGTTCACCAAGTTCCTTCTTTCTTTAAAACCATCACCACTTGTGAAGAATATAGGCTAGTACTAGGGATAATTACCCCCACCTCCAGTAATTCCTGTACCATTTTTTCTATTTCAATTTTTTGATAAAAGGGATATCTACAGGGACATACATTTGGGGGTTGAATTCCCAAAAAGAGAAGGATGTTATGATCATGCTAACCCATAGAATAAGGTAAGGCTGTAGAAGTCTCAAATATCTTGGGGTACTTGTCGAAGATGAGTTGCAATCTAGGAAGAACTACCTAAGAGTCATGTTCAGTGACCTAGATGGCATTAAATTGAGAAATCACACCATGGTGGCCTTTCTTCAGGAGTTTCTACATCCTATTAAAGCTAATGATTTCAAGCGAGTCTTCTTGGAGACCCCTAAGAGTATAAGTGTGAGATTCTTGGGTGAAGCTCATATATAATTCTTGATAATCCATTGTGATTGACCCCAAAGTGAGAATTCATTCCACACCTAATACAATATCACAACCACCCATGGAAATAGATAACATGTTGGTTTTCATATGGTAATCACCCATTTGGATTTTTACATTCTCATAGTGGCCCCCACACTTTATAGTACCACCATTAGTGATGAGGATTTGAAAATTAGAAATAGGGGAGACAAAGCAATGGATCTCATCAATCAGCATGTGATGAATAAAATTATGGGTGCTACCACTACCATTCAACACCACAACCAACCTATGTTTAATGTGTCCCTTGATATTCAATGGCCGTGGGGCCAAAATACCTGAGAGTGCATGAAGTGAGATGATTGGATCCATGGATTCCATCAGCGTGACATTTGGATCTTCGACAAAATCACTTGGTTGAGCCGCCTCTTGGTATGAAACCTCATCTGATGGGATGTCCTCATAGGAAGAGGAAGCAAAGGCATCAATCTGGAAGAACTTTTTTTCCCTACATTTATGCCCTGGTGCATACTTTTCATCACAATAGTATCAAAGGCATTTCTTTCGACATTATTCCATTTTGGTGGGAGAGACGTTTTGGACCTTCAAATTTTGGGTCAGAGCAGGGGTATCCCCTGTGCAAGGACAGGTAGTAAATGGATCCTTCATGGATGGTGCCTGTAGGATGATCTATGCTTCCCTGGATAATTGACATGCCTACAACTAGATAGTAGGATGATGCATGTTCACTTGAGCCTTGATAGCTTCTTTTAGACCACTGATAAAACATTCAAGGTAAAATTCATCAGATAATCCCTCGGTACAGATAACCAACTATTCAAATTTCGTGATGAATTCTGTGACAGATCCAATTTGGCACTTCTTATTGAATCGAACAAAAAATTGTGATTCCCTATTAAAATGGAAAAAAATCACTTTGGAGAATAGGTTCCAATTGGGAGGTCCTAGATAAAATGTCTTATGCCACTTCCACCATTGCCAACATTCTTGATCCAAGTACAAAACCCCTACATGGAATTTAGTCTCATCATATCGAATAACATGAAGGGATAAGTATTGTTCCATTTGACAAACCCACATGGTTGGGTTTGAACCATCAAATTTATTCATCTCAAATTTGGGAACCTTATTCCAATAAGGTGGAGAACCCCAAGGGGAACAGGAGGATTGAGTATGTTCATAATGAAAAGACTGAATTTATTTTGGGTTTGTCTTAACATTCTTACCCATGAAGAGTTGCACCAATTTTTTGACTTGCTCATCAAGGGTTGTGGTAAATTCATTGCGGAGGGAAGTTGTGTTGTCGTCAATTTGTTGTTCTAGGTGGGACATTCTATCCTCCAAGGTTTCTTGAGATTGAGAGAGAGTGGTAGGAATGGTGAAGGTTTAGGCAGCAACGGAGCTGTCGAGATCAAAAAAAATGAGCTTAAAAATGATAGGTACCTGGTTGATTAGGAAAGAGAGAGGAATCCAATGGGATAGGTCTCAAGAAAGGCATCTTAGAGGGGGTTGGGTCCATAGGGAAAAAAAAAAGGATTAAAATTGAAGGGTGCCACTCCAATCAGAATGAAGAGAGGAATGAAATGGGCTAGGTCACAAATAAGGGTGTTTGTAGGCGCAAAATTGTTTTTTTTTTAACTCCTATAGAGTTATACTCCAAACTAAATAATATTGCAAAGGAGGAATGCCCAAATTCTTAACAGGACGAAAGATGTAGTAATTTCACTACCCCAATGAATATGGAAAGGTTACAGTACAATAGATCTAGTCTTTTCTTTCTCTGTTATGTTCCCAAGGGTTAGGGTTTGCAGGGAATCTATAGTCAAGGGTTTTTTCTGTGTTATAGCTCTCTTATATACGTACGGGGTGCAACAGTAGTACTCGACTGAATATATCATGGAACTAACTAAGGAGGCTAGACCGTACCCTTAGATAGAGAGTCACTTCCCGAGCGTTGTTCTCAGTCACACTATAGCAGTCAGATGACCCATCGGTTTATCTATGAAGGGCTTCAAGATGCCTAGGTCGATCCATATACAGGTGTTTTCTGATGTGATACCACTCTAAGGGGTACCAATAGGGGTTAAAAGGGTGGCCAATAGTTTTTCTCTTAAGAACCACTTGTATTTCCTGTGTGTATGACTCCCCGCTGCGGGTTTATGTGTGTAATGATAGATATCTATAGCTTAAAGACGTCAAAATACGTCTCTACCCTAAAAAAAATTGTCTCACAAGTATTTCCCTGGAAAGAGCTTTGATACCACTTGCAATATTGTTGATACAATATATTATGCAGAAAAACAAAATCTAGAAGGAAATGACAAAATAATAATGATATTTCTAGAAAAATATCAGAAGAACACCAGAATAACACCAGAATAATCACCGGGAAGAGAAACTTTATTATGATAGCAATGTTCACTTACTTCTTCAAGGGGGGAACCTCCAGTAGAGCAACTTTCTATTACAATAATCTCCAAGAAAACAAATCCAATGCCTCCTACTCTTATTTATACTAATTCTACCTTCTAAGGAAACTTCTAAAGGAAGATCTTTCTATAAGAGGAAGCTTCTATTAGGTATTCTTACATTGACTTATTCTTATTCATTTATTAGGCCTTATTAACTAATTAACCATGGAGAGTGGTTAGGCTCAGATCCTAAAATCAAACACTTGTAAAGTTACTTGAGGTCTCAATGGAATCTCATCCCTCCTGGATGACTTCCCAACTCTTTGAAAAAAATCACACTTTTGAAAGTATTCCTTTGATTCCTTGTGAATTGTTGACACCATAATCCTGCACACACTACCTTATGCATAGTATCTTTCCCTCCTTAATGTCCTCCAACAATCCCTTCATGTGCCTTTGCTAAAATGATAAGAATTTCATGCTCCATCACACATCTTCTCAAGATGTTATCTACTCCAAGTTTATATAAATGACCTGCAATGAATTGATAGTCTGTAACTATGACCAACAGATTTTTCTTCTGTGCAGTAGTAAATTTTCTTGGTTCAAATCCTATACTCAAAAGCTCAATAATGTCAGCAAAATACTCATCAACTATATGTATTGAAAACAATTGTGCATCTGGAAAGTTGTCTTCCAATTTATTGGGTTCTTATCCATTAGTTATCATGGATAAGTGATCGAGTCCTACATTCATTATTCCAGGTTTCAACATAACTTCAAAGCCAAATTCTTGGAATAAAAGTATCCATATGCATATCCTTCCCCCCAACACTGGATTATTGACTAAATATCTTAGAGAAGAATGATCTGTAAACATCTTGAAATGTTTCCTTAACAAGTAATGTTTGTATTTCTGCAAAGCATATACCATAGCTAATCCTTCTCTTTTTGTAGTGTTATAGTTCTATTTTGAATATGATAAATGTATGCTTGCAAATGAAATAGGGTGATCTATATCACCTTCTCCTGGTTGGGTCAATACTACTCCTAATTCTAATGAAGATTCATCCACATGCACATGAAATTCTTTTTCTCAATCTGGAAATACTAAAATCGACACAGTAACAATCTTCTTCTTCAAAATATCCAAACTTTGTTGGCATTCATCATTCCACTGGTACCTAGTGTCCTTCTTCAGTAACTTCTCCATTGACACAGTAATTTGTGCATATCCTCTTATGAACTTCTTATAATATCCTGTATGACCCAGTGTACTCTTCAACTGCCGCATTGATTTCGATGGTGGTAATTTAACTATGACAACAATTTTAGTAGGATAAATCAACAGACTTTGTTTACACACCACATGCCCTAACAAAATACCAAAAGGTGCACTGGAAACACATTTCTTAATATTCAATGATATCTGACACTATTTTGATCTGTCTAACATTAATATTAGCATTGCAACATGGTTCTTTAATAAGATAAACATTGTCCAATGATCCAAATAGACTTCTAAAAAGTTGTGAATAAATTCCTTAAAGGATGCTACTAATACCCATTGAAAAAATGGTTGGTGCAATATTCAATCCAAATGGCATCACTATATACTAAAAATATCCCCATTCTGTAGCAAATTTAGTCTTGTGTCTATCTTTTCAGGAAATCCTTATCGGGTGATATCCTGAAAAACCATTTGTAAAAGAATAATCTTCTTGGCCCCCTACATTCTCCAAAACTTCGACTATAAATGGAGTAGGAAAAGGATCATGTAAGAAAGCGTCATTCAGTTTTCTCAAATATACATAGATCATAATTCTCCCTTGCTTCTTCTCCTGCACCACCATAGGATTGATCCATTCTGATTATAACATAGGTTCTATGACACCAACATCTTGTCAATTTATTCCTTCACTTTCTCTTTGTATATTGGATTCAATCTATAAGGTCTCTGTCTTATAGGTCTGGCTACTGGATTTAAGGGGATCTTCATCTCTCCTAATTCTCCTGCTAACCCCTTCATTTCTGAAAATGTTGTTGGGAAAAATTCATTGTACTCACACAGTAGTTCTTTGATTCTTTCTACTATTTGATTATCCCAATAATCTCCATTGCTTGTAATCTTTGGGTTTTTTGCAGTTCCAATGTTTACCTTCTTGATATTTAATGGCACAACATAATCTTCTGAATCTAGTTTTTGACCGTATATTTCATTTATCCTTAAACTTATGATATTTGGATATCGTGCGGGTTATCCTCTATTGGATCTTATTCTTTTGCGATGTGATAATAGTGTATAAATTGTTTCATTGTCTATCTATTCTACTTCTGATATGTTTGGATTATTTCAAATTTTGGTTCTTCAAATATTTTGTCTCTTACCACCATCAACGCTATATCTATCTCTAGAATTTCATGCTCAAAGGAAAATGTAACTACAAAGTTATGTTGTATCTCTTCCCAAATTGTAGTTTCTCTACGTTGTTCCTGTTCTATGTACCGATTCTTTGGAATTCCTTTTAATGTATGAATAAAATGATGCGGCCATTATTCTGGTTGAACTAATCTCCATTGAACCATGAATCTATCTACATGTTATTTAGGTTTTCCAATTCCACCATATTTCTCCCGATATCTATGCTCTTGCTCTGCACCAAATTTGATGCGCAGAAACTTGGGTTAGCCCAAGAAGTAGAGAGAGAGATTAAGAACCAAAAACCAGTTCTGTTGTCAGCTAGAACTGCATGCATTTGAGTGAATGGGATCCATAGAAAAATAACATAGATAATGAAGATATACAAATGAATGTTCAGACCATGGAATCCAACAAAGGTGGAGATCGAAATATGGTTGAAAACAAAGGAACTTGAAATTGTGCAGAAGGATAAAAGAAACCCTAATATAACACTACGCAGATATCTGGATAAATATGTGTTTAGCGACCTTCATGAGGTATTTTTATATGATTTCCCACATGTGTTTCAGGAGTGGATATTGAGGTTAAAAAAAAACCACCCTACAAATTGAATCAGAAAACTTGAGTGGAATCCTATGGAGATCGTGCAATTACAACAAGTTAACAACAAATTCACACGCGTAGTAGATTTTTGGTTAGACAATATTGTTGCAGGGTTTATCACCGAATTTTTAGTAGATACTATGAAGTCTTACAATGAAACAAAGCATGAGTTTCTAAAAGGACCCAGAGGTAGGTATTTCATATCGATGTATACTTCAATCAATATTTTACTATGTAAAAACGATGTGATGACTATGGAATAGGACATCTAAACTTCCTTGCGTGGATGGGGGAAGGGGGGAAGCACTGACAAGAGATAGAGAAATGGACGGAGAGATGGATAATTGAAAGAATAAGGAGTCCATGGACCCAATCATGATGGAGGAATATCAAATAAAGCAGATAATGGAAACCACTGGAAAGACGCACAGTGGATTACCCTACCAATATAAGATGAATAATAGGAAGAGAGCCATAGTTGATAGAGAGGGCTTGGAAAGTGATGAGGAAAAGGTAGATGATATTTGGGATATGGAGAAGATTGAGGAAATATTATGTGCAACATATGAAAGGAAGACATGTGGTCCAAGGGTTGGTGCAGAAGCAAGCACTCCCATCCATGTCAGTGTCAGTGTGGAACCCATAACCCTATGTGCGACTAGTCCACCAGAAAGAACACCACCATTTAGAAAACTAAATTTTAGTGGAAGAAAGATAGAATGAAGTAAATCCAAACAAGGAGAAACAACTGGAGGATCCAGTTCAGGAAGTAGTAGTCAAATATCTACACCGTGTGGAGGTAGTAGTTCAACACAGTTCAGGATGACACGACATGATCCCACCATCAGGTTACCAAAATTTTAGGGAGAGGCATATGAGGACCTTGAAAAGAACTTTTTCATCTGCAAGAATATCTGGGAAGAAAAGAAGATCACAGATGAGGATACAAAACTTGCGCAATTAACTATCACGCTAAGAGACCAAACACTAGATTGGTACATGATCCTAGCTGTAAATATCCAACCAAGAGTAACAAGGACTATTGTATATGTGAAGAATTTATTGATCAATGAATTCCATAAGCCTAGATCAAAATATCAGTACATGAATGAGATGATTGAAATTAGGCAGAAACTAGGTGAGTATATTTGGGAGATTTATTAGAGGTTTAAGCATCTCAAAGGTAAGTTGAAGTATGTTATGACTGACATGCAACATAGATATCTCTTTGTGAACTCACTATTACCACATTTGAAATACCCCTTGATACAATGGAAGTTCCAAACTTAGGCAGAGGCTCTATAGGAAACCTTACAACTGGAAGAAAAGTAGTATCAAAAGACATATCCAGCAATAGAGGAACTGAAGGAGGATTTGAAGAATCTAACATTCCATCTTAACCAGAATAAGGGAAAAGAGAAAAGAGAATTTTTTTGGTGTACCACATGTAGGATAGAAGGACACCATAAGAATGAATGTCCAACTTTCACGTAGTATATGGAAACATGCATACCAAACCTTTTCCAACAGGAGGACCATGGTGTGATATTTTTAAAATGCACGGGCATGATCCATATCATTGTTCAATGATGCAGAAGTACTAGACATTACCCAAGATCTCATACTGCAATTTTTGCAAGTCAGTAGGTCGTGACGATAAAGATTGTAGGAAAATGGAGTTGATGAGAGAAACAACTTAAGATACCTATAGGGTGCAAGAAGAAATGATGACATGGAAAGATACACTACAGTTCAACCAGTTACCACCTCCATACAACAATGTGCAACAACAATATAACATTGAGCAACCAAAATATAACAATGTGAAGCAACAATATAACCCCTTGCAATATAATGAAGTGCCTCAATACAACACATCACGAGGAGATTGAACTGGATACATAGGTGGAGGACGAGGTAGAGGAGGATTTGGAAGAGGTAGAGGCCCAACAGTGTGCCACAACTGTCAAAAAACAATACATTATGAAAGGGAATTTCCACTTCCACCTATGACATGTATGTACTTTTGCATAGCAGACCATGACACCGAAGATTGTTCCACATTATTGGGGAATAACCAAGATAAGAGAAAGCAGAACAATTATGATGTCCAGTGTATTTATGTAGAAGCCAAGGATGATGGAAGAAACATCAACATAGTCACACGAGGAGGAGCTAACACAAGAGTTGACACACTAAGACATGATCCAGCGCAACACCAATGGGTGAAGAAGAATACTGAACCACAGAAGCAGTTTGATGTGTAGAATAAAAAGGAAACATTCAAGGAGGCCCGACAAGATTTTCTCAAGCAAAACACTGATTCTACATCACTTTTGCAACAAAATTAGAACTACCCTATGTACACATATTTCCTTCATCAGTGGACCACACCAATGAAGCACAAACTTTAGAGCAAGTAAGTACCATAAATACTTTTCTGCAATCTTGTGTTAAGCTATTGAATGATCCATCATATGTTAAAGTTTTGAAAAATATGTTAGAGATATGTAACACATAGGTAGAGGGGAAGTTAGAACATAAAACAATCAACCACCTCCATACAATAAGAAGAACAAGAAGATAATTTAGATTGAATGCCAACATTGGAGATTTCAATATGGGGGATATTGTATTGGAATTAGGCTCCGAAGCAAATGTTTTTACTAAGAAGACATGGCAGTGTATGGGAGAAACCAAACTAGGCTATTCACCTATCTATATGAAGTTATCAAACCAACACAGATTTTTACCATTTGGAAGACTTCAAGGTGTGAAAATAGATTTGGATGGAGTGCGTACTAAGGCAGACTTTGAAGTAATAGATATCGTAGATGACACAACACATTATCCAACATTGCTTGGATCAGATTGGGAATTTGATAATCGGTCCATAATAAACTTCAAGACAAGGAAAATGACATTTGAATCAGGTGAATATAGAGTCATTGCACCATTAGATCCATATTAAGGAGAAAGGTTCGTAGAACCCACCTGTTTAGACCTAGAGGAAATAAACCAGTTGCATAGAACTACCATGCGAGAAGAGGATTATGTTAACCCAACTACAAATTGGGTACTTAGTTGGAGAAGCATCAAATCATGTGCTTCTAAATTAGATGCAGGTTTGGAGAATTGGCAATAGAGATTACATGAAGTTTCCATGAGAAGGTGCACAAGAATAGACCGCATAGTAAGATGGGTTGGTACAAAGATAAGAGAGACTCTCTGTTTTCATGGGGTAAATGACTTAGAAGAATTCTTGACAAAGTATGAAGAATAAGTGTCAGAAAATTAGAGGATATTATCCCTAGATATTACACTCAAAGCTACACTTGCAAGATGGTGGGGTGCGCATAAAGAAACATTTCAAGAATACTACCAATGTAAGTGATTAATGCGCATTAGATTTGACACAGAATAGGGAAGCAATATAATGCAGAGGTATGATGGGAAAGGAACACCAACATCACACTTGGAAAAGTTTAAGACACAATGGAGGATGACACCACCAGAAGAATGGCCTCATCATTTAATCCACACATTGGAAGGAATCCCATAAAACTGGTATGTATACCAAGAGATGTGCAGAGGTACTACTGAATGAACAACATTACAACAGAATTTTGTAGAAACCTTCTCATTTGAACATGAGAACCCCAACATTGATTCAATAGTGAATCAAATAAAATATTTGATATTTATTGAGGAACCGGAGGTTGAACTCATGACAAAATATAAACAATAGAATAGACGGAGAATCAAAGAACTAATGTCATGCTATCATGTTGAAGAGGAAGCACCAGATGAAGACGACTCGCACAACATTCAAATTACAGAGATTGAAGGAGAAAGATAGGTGGAAGGTCCATCTCTGGATTCAAAAGTATTTGTAGCACCAATAAAGGTGAAGAAAGTCAACATTGGGGCTACTAATAACCCTAAAATGGAAATTATTTGAGACTATTTGGATCAACAAACAATAGAAAGAATAACAAAGTTGTTGTGAAAATACAGTGACCTGTTCCCAACAACCTTTACATAGATGAAAGGCATAGCATGAGAGCTAGGAGAGATGAAGATACCTCTCAAACCTGAGGCAATACCTTTCATATAGAGACCTTACAGATCGAACCCAATATATAAGCAGAAAGTAAAGGCAGAAATTGACAGAATGTTGGAAGCTGGTATCATAGAACCATTAGAAGAATATGAGTGGATAAGTCCTATGGTAGTGCAAGAAAAGAAACAAGGGGGATAAGAATTTGTGTATATATGAGGAAAATAAATGATTATTTCCTACATGACCATTATACTACCTCTTTCACAGATGAAGTCTTAGAGAATGTGGGAGGCCAGGAAGCATATTCATTTACAGATGGATTCTCAGGCTACCATTATATCAAAATAGCTCCAAAAGACAAGTATAAGACTACTTTTTCCACAGAATGGGGATCCTACGAGTACACAGTCATGCCTTTTGGGTTGAAGAATGCACCAACCATATTTTCAAGAGTATTCATAGCTGCTTTTAAGGAATTTATACATCAGTTTTTAGAAGTGTATATGGATGACTAGACTGTATATAGTTTTTTAAAGGACCATTTAGAAGTGTTAAGGTTAATGTTGGAGAGATGCATCCAGTGTTAGATATCATTGAATATGAAGAAATGCATCTTTGGGACACCTTTTGGAATATTGTTGGGACATATAGTATGTAAACAAGGCTTGCTAGTAGATCGTGTTAAGATTGTAGTCATTGTAAATTTACCACCACCAAAATCAGTGTGTCAGTTGAGAGAAAAGATGGGACATACATGCTAATATGGAAAATTTATAAAAGGGTATGTGTAGATCACTGCACCAATGGAAAAAATGTTAAAGAAGGATATCATATTTAAGTGGAATGAAGATTGTCAACAAGGTTTGGACACCTTAAAAGACAAAAAATGGTGACAATACCTATCCTAGTATTCCTGGATTGGGAAAAGACATTTCATGTGAATGTATATGCATCATCCATAGTACTTGAAGAAATTCTGGTGCAGCCAGGAGAAGGGGATTTAGACCATCCTATAGCCTTTGCAAGAAGAAAATTTATAGAATCATAGCAAAATTACAACACCACAGAAAGAGAAGGCCTTGCCATGGTATATGCACTTCAGAAGTTCAGGCACTATTTTCTGGGTAAACACTTTAAGATGTTCACAAATCATTCTGCACTAAAATATTTAGTCAACAAGCTAGTGTTGGGGGGGAGGATCTATAGATGGCTTTTGTTATTTCAAGAATTTGATTTTGAAGTGATAGTCAAACCAAGGAAGATGAATGGAGGACCAGATCACATGTCAAGGGTAACTAATGGACATGAACCTACCAACTTGGAAGACAACTTCCCTGATGTGCAATTGTTTTCAGTACAAGTATCTGATGAATACTTTGTTGATATTATTGAATACTTAAGTACAAGGATTGTGCCACAAGAATTTAGCACTGTGCAAAAGAATAATTTGGTAGTCAGAGCGGAAGACTATCAACTTAATGTCATACACTTATATAAAATGGGCGTAGAAAACATTTTGAGAAGGTGTCTATTAGAACATGAAAGGCCTAGAATTTTGGCAGAATCTCATGAGGGAATAGATGGAATACATTATGTAGGAAAAGATACCACGCAGAAGGTATTGCACCCAAGATTATTGTGGCCAACAATTCACAAAGATGTGAATGAATATTTCCAGGAATGTGATTTATGCCAGAGGGTTGGTAAACCCAACAAAAGGGATGAGATGCCCCTAAGACCACAAGTAAAGTTACAAGTATTTGAAAAATGGGATATAGACTTTGTTGGACCAATCAGTCCACTAGAAAAAAGGTGAGGAGAAAGATATATCATCACTACGACATAATATTTAACAAGATGGGAAGAATCAACACCAGTCAAAGACTACAGCGTAGAGAAAACAACACACTTCTTGTTTGAGCAATTCATCACCAGATTTGGATGTCTAAGAATTTTGATGAGTGACCAAGGTACTCACTTTATCAACAGTACTACCATATCTATCACTGATGAGTTTGAAGTCTATCACCAGAAGAGTACGCCATACCATCCTCAAGCAAACAAAACAATAGAAGACTTCAATAAGATCTTGGAGAATGCTCTGACAAATATTTACAATGTCAACAAGGATGATTGGGACTTGAAAATACCAATAGTGCTATGGGAATACAGGACCACCTGTAATAATTTAACATGACAAACACCATTTAGATTGGTGTATGGACAAGAAGTAGTAGTACCATTAGAATTTCTGGTACCCATTCCACGCGTAGCAACAATTACCAACATGATAGAAAGATGAAAAGTAAAGGAGAGGTTGAATCAACTAATGGAAATGGAAGAGGAGAGGATTCTGGAAGGATTTCATTAGGAGGTACAAAAATCAAGAGACAAAGCCTCGCATGACAGACATATCAAGAGGAAGAGTCAAGGAAGGAGATGTAGTATTGCTATATGATAGTAAATATTTTCAACATCCTGGAAAATTTAGAATGCATTGACTAGGGCCCTATGAAGTAAAGACTTTCACAGATAGGGGACGTGTACAACTAAAGGATTTGGGAGGAACAAAACTAAAAGGAATGATCAACGGGATTCAACTGAAACTGTATAGGCACAGTTGACCTCCTAACACTTAAAAGTTACAACAAAGTAAGAAACCATGTACATAGTGTAATATAATAGAGAGTAGGACATAAAAAGGATAAAAATAAATAAAAAGGAGAAAAAGAAGGAAAAAGAAATACAAAATTAGAAAAGAAAGAAAATACAAAAATACCAAGGAATATTGTGCGCATAGAGAGTGGAATTAGCACAACAAAAAGAAAAATGTTTGTGCGTAGCATATGGTCGAAAGAAAGAAAAAGACTATGCACTAAGGAAAAGTCACAATAGAAATGCACGATGCACTTAAAAATTTCAGTGCACTGGAAAAAGGACCAACGGTCTATTGGGTATGTGTTATATTCTTTGCATGTGTGTGTGTGGGTGCGTCAGATATGACAACTGTGTCTGCATGTGGTTTTTTGCTATTTTTAGCGGATTTTTTTTATTTTTAGCGAATTTGCAAATTAATCTCAGATTAAGGGATTAGCTTTTTGGTATCTACGGAATACCTAAAAACATTGTATATATTGTATGGTGAATGGTGAAATTCGATATAATGAATATAAGAAAGGTTTTCCCGATTGAGGGTTTCCAGTTTAAAATCTCTGTGTACTTTGTGTATGAGCCATTGATTAATTTATGTCTTGCTTAAGAATCTATAAGAATTGCTTTACTTCAAAGGTTTAAAACTTACATGTGGTATCAGAGCTCATTTTTGGCTTCAGAGGGACGCCTTTTTGTTGAGGGTTTGGCTCAGTCTTGATAGATCAAGTTTATCTTGGGTTTGTGATAAACCTAGGTTTAGTGGGAGCTTTTGCAGTGGAGATTCGGGTAAAGAATGAGGAATGGAGAGCTCATCTAGAATCAAGATAGAGAAGTTCAACGGTAAAAACTTTGAGCTATGGAAGCTCAATATGGAGGACCTTCTTGTAAACAAAGAACAATGGATCGATGTGGATCCTGGTACACAGCCTATTG